>JAOBRG010346323.1:0-13941 GCA_027574985.1 Umimayanthus nakama | reverse complement strand
CGTAGTTCAACTTTTTATGGTTGCAAAGAATTTATAATAAAGACATCTATCTATCTATCTATCTATCTATCTATCTATCTATCTAATTACATAGTTATAAGGATACGTACATAATTATAAGGAAATGTACATAATAGTAAGGAAATGTTAGTCTCAGATGTGTTCGAAATTTAACAATTTTTGTGATAAACATTCATTACTATCATCATAGTCAGCAAAACTTGATAAGGTCGCATTACGTTTAACCATTACATTGCATAAACTAAAATCCCATAGTTATTCAATTTTTGAAAATAAACTTGTTTAGTATATTGAACACCAGTGTCCGGCTGTTCGAGCGCGTGTTAAATAATTTAACCCAGGGTTTATAGGCGAAACTTTAAACTCAACTCCTTCATCTAGATACATGCCCAATTTTTTCCAAAGTGTTGTTGTAGTACACTCAAAGAAAACCCAAGTACTGTAAAACCGAAATAACAGCCCAATTCATTCTTTTTTAAATTAAGGAAGTAGACCAAATCTCGGGTTAAATATGATGTCCCCAGCCTATTTCAAACGTAAACACATACCCTTTGCTTCACACACAAAAAAAACTAGGACACTAGTTACACAACATACAACTTTTCCCAGTTTCCCAAAGCAAGGGGTCCACGATATACTTACTAGGATAGTAAACAGATATGTCGTTTTTGGCTGGTGGTGGATCAAAAGTTGAGGTGTTCGCACCTCTCCCCTTGGTCTTGTGTGGCACGGCGTGATACCCATAGTCCACAAGCACGGCATAAAGTGCAATGAACAGGATTTGCAGCAACACCAGAATAACAGAGAACTTCATGTTCATAGAGGTATATTCTTTAGGTGTGAAAATTTAAAGAGATAAGTGTTAATTTAAAGTGCTTTTCATAGAAAAAGCTCTAAATAAGGTTTAAAAAGGACGGGTACTGTTAACTGAACTAGAAATACAAGAAAAACGTATCCATTTTAAGATTTGAGTCGTAAAAGACCAAGACACTAACCTTCTTGCTTCTCGCATGGACAAGAGCTTGAACGCGAATGATCAGTTTGGCAATTGCCGCAGAATTTATTAAGCAGTTTTTCGTTCTGGGTCTTGTGTTGTTACGCAAGAGACAATGGACAAAAAGGGGTTTTGATGCTGTAGTATTATACATTTGTTTACAAGCTTGCGACATAATACCCACATTGTTTTTTAAAAGGTCTTTGTCATTCTAATACTTTGTCGTTCTACTTCAAATTGAAGCCTTAGCTGATAAACATATCATGCAGACAGAGCGAATCGGGGACCAATTAACTATTTTGAAACCTTCCTTGAGATGTTCACCAACTTTAAATCCCAAGTCAAAAATACACTTATTTTCAAATGCGTTCTCTGACAAAGATTCCGTTAAACATGTATTTTTAATGAATTTTAATGAGTAAAGTTTAAGAAAAATACAAAAGTGAAGATGTACACGGTTTAATAACTGACAGCATGAATTGGTGTGGACTAGCCCCGACTAGTAGTGCTGAGAACAGATCACAGTCCTTTCGGCAAAAATTAAAACTTGCTTTTTAATGTACCTTAAACATTTTCTAACTTGAAAATAGAAAACGAACGTACCTGGATGTGAAATCAGCGTACTGTGTATTATTTGGTTTTTGAGCTGCAATTGCACAATATGTCCAAAAATGGTTAGTTTGTTTGAGGCCTGTCCATGTATTGCTCAATACCCGTCAATATGCGTCTGCTATTTGACCGACGACAGAGGGATTGTGATGTCCAGACAATGAATTCAGTTTGACCACCCACCGAAAGGTATTGCGAAATACCCATACCAAACGAAGCATAATGTGTAAACAACAACAATAAGTTTATTGGCACTTTGAAAAAAGAAATGCCCGTAGACTGATGATACAATTAGATAAACTTTCAGTGTCGATGTTTTTAAAAATGTTTTCAAAAAACGTCTGAACAATATTAGCTCCAAGCAAGCACTAAAAATGTTCACATTGTGTCCAAAACAATCAAGTTAAAGTTATTCAATGTTGCATGGTTTCGATAATGAAATTTCAATTTTTAAATTCTTAAAAGAGCACCTTACAGGAAGGAATGGTTTGCTGTTAGATCCAGAATACGCCCGAAAATGGTAACACTGTAGGGGAGGAAAGTACGAGAGGGAGAAAGCAGTTTGTTTATTTTTAATTGTGAAGGCTTTGAAATTGCAACTCTTGAATATCTCCCCCTCCTCCTCCCCATGATACCTACCACTTGAATTGGGGTTTTTTCTTTCTGCTTATTAATGAAGACAGATATACATGCTGCGCCGGGAACGAACAGTAGGTAACGACACTTCGAATAATAATATCCTTCTAACAGAACTCGACCGAAATAAATTCTTTAAAACTGCCTCACATGAAATTATAGCATGGTAGTAGAAGAAGTTTAACGCTGAGCAAACTCCACTCGTTTGCGATTTTAGGAGTGTGGATCGAGTGGGGATGGGGGGGGGAGCGAAAACAGCGCAATAAAGAACGGAGTGTCATAAAGATTAAAGAGTAGGGGATTTTTGAATTATTATTAAGTGTTTTGAACACTTGATTTTTCTATTTAAAGATCAGTTTTTTAAGTTGAAGTGCAGGATTGTCAAAATTGGTTCCCGTTTGGGTTAAGTGACTCACCACTTCCTCCGAACTCTGAATGCATTAAGGCTACCGTTCAACTCGAGCGGTGTTTTCAGTTTTTGTAATTGACTTCGTTATTTCATCCCATATCAATGGGCAGATTATGAAATTGTCTAGATGATGGCGAGATTTTTTTTAAAATTTTGTTTGTAAACAATTAAGAGCTTTCGTAACTTCTTTCACTTCTAGACGTCAATACGGCTGTCAGCTTAAATTTACCAGTTTTAGTATCATCTGCACATGCGCTCTTGTTCTATCCCGGATATTTTTGATTGAAATATATTGTTTCTAATTTTCTGCAGGCATTTGAAGAAACTTCCCCATTTGCAGCATACAAAACTGTCTTGTTTGAGCCGGTGGTTCAGGGGTGGTGTGGGGTGAACATGTCCGCGATCACCAGCAAACTCATCAAAGATCAATAACCATAGCTTTAAAACAGATCTTTAATGATCAAATACAACCTATCACACGCCATTTATACGTTATTGTAGTACGAGAAAAAAAAACAAGAATAAGAAAATCGTGGTTAACTACTAACTGCTACGCTACCAAATGCTGCTTTTATCAACACGTCATACAAGTAATCAAGTAATCATCAGGCGCTATAGCTGCACCCCTTCGAATTTTTTAGCACTTTGCTAAACTTGGCTATTTTGGGGTGCTTCCAGCTGATCTGAGACTATGAAATTAGCCAGTCAGGTGCGAGAAAGCGGGAAAAACTTGTTGTCATTCCCAATCCCCAAAGCATGCTTTTCTGTGCGCGATCAAAGTTCACGATCAAAGTTCACGATAGCGAACAAATATGGCTACCGAGTTGGTTGTTGTTTATTTCGGTTTATTTCGGCTCAATCTATCATTCAAAAGTTTTTCATTGCGGGCCGGGGAGCGATGATAACAGGTTTTTCCCGTGACGTCATGGAGCCTGATCAGCTGGTTAGTATGCCTCAAACGGAAGAGACGTGATACCGTGGCACAAAAATCTTTACCGTAGGTTTTGTAATAAGAGTATACGGTTCAAAAACTTAAAATCGCGTTTACTTGAATTATCTCGGAGGTCTTCTAAGCTCTCCCATTCCTCCTCATCCACTTCAGTATATTTCGATTTGCGTTTCGAATGTTTGCATAAAGCAAGCAAACAAAGAAAACAAACAAACAAAGATGCCCAGAAGGTGATCACGTCCGTTCCGCCACAAGCAGCTGCACTTTTCTCATATGCGTTAAGTTTTCAAACGTTTTACCAGTAATTTGAACTTACACGCTTAAACAAACAACTTTTATATCTCCTACAAAAATAGTGTAGACTACCCAAACGGAAAAAGGACTTATCTAGCATAACGGGTGCAGAGGTTAAAGTAAGAGCACTCTCTCTTGACCGTTACCGTCAGGGCTGTTTATCAAATGAGCGGCTAGTTTAGGTAACTTTTGCAACTTTAAAGGCCATGTTTCTAACATGAAGAGGCCCTTTCCGCTTATACACACAGTTTCTATAGAAATTGTTATTTTTGCTTCCTTCTACGCCAATGCATTGTCTCTCGGTCTTAAAATGCTAACTTAACTAATTGACTATGGCTGTTCAACCGAAAAATCCAGTTTACTCTTAAACTACTCCTTTTTTCAGTTTGACTCCATTTCCAAGGAAAACAAGATTTCACATATCAGTGATCAACTGAAAAGAAACGTCAACTTGTATCTTAACCATTTTTTGTTGTTCATCCGTTGGTTCAAACACTTGACAGCTCCTGTGGTGTTGTTGGGAAGTTTTGGCCAACGTTTCACGTCCGCAACCATTAACCACAGAACAAACTGGCTTTTCCAGTGTGACAAACAACAACTCAGTTAAATAAATGAATGGCATTCCAAAACGAAAGCTTTTCTATCCTTAAAGGATCTAACATTATAATTATTTTCTCTTTGAACCCAAGATCGTGAAACCGCTGTGTTATTTAAATCTAAATCAATTGCCTCTACCTCCACCTTTCCCAGTATGAGGGCGGAGTTTTGCTGGGTTTGCTCCTCATACAAACTTCTTACTGGTCTCGTTTGCTCGGTCCGTACGGAGGGAAGTTATGAGCCGAGCAAACGAGGCTAATAAATAAGATGTTCTGACTTCATTTAGTATATGGCTTTGTTGATTATTTCGGTTTTAAAAAGGTGATCGAGAGCTAGAGGTCCGTACAGCTACTTACGGACAAGGAGCTGACAAATCACAGCACGCGAATCAGTCAGTCAGCCGTATAATAAAAGGGAAGGGGGGGGGGGGGCGTTAGAGAGTATTTAGCAACCTCTCAACGGCTATATAAAACTTTCTTTCCTTCCATAGCTATCAAAAACGCCTACCTATATTTTGCCTCCTTTTACACTAATGACAAGACTAACTTGCTCTTGCCATACGGCAATATCGTCAGTCATACTGATAGGCTTAAGGAATCCCAAATCATACTAGATCTGAATGGACCTTTCCGCGAGTTAAGAAGATTTGCCCGCCTTTTACGCCAATGGTCACCACTAGTTAATAACACTCACATGTATTGATATTGATAAGCAATTGTGCTATGGACCTTAACTGGATTGCATTGGAACGAACTACTCCATCTACTCAGTGAAGAGTCCGTACCACTTGTTCTCCCCAGATGTTTTAAACGCTTCAGGTTGAATTGAGCGTGGCCAAGCTTTAGAGGAGCTAACCAGATTACCTGCTTGGGCGTTCGTTTCAGTTAAATATTCCTGATCTATGTATATGCACGGATACATACCATGAAATATAAAAGATATATACTGTAGTTTTGTCCCATCAGCCTGACAGTGTTACAAGCACTGGCTATAACTAACAGCAAATGCAAACGTTCTTAATTATCTACCAAAGCTCTGATTAACAGCAGGCGATGGAACGATTGGCCTTTATAGAAATCTTTATCAGTTTATGAGATATTTTAAAGTTCACGAACAGCACGCAAGACCAAAAATAATCGCTGTCTAAAATGTATGTTGTGAATTGAAGCTTGAGCTAATGGAAGTTTTTATGCTTTGATAGTTGCGAAATGCATTAACAGTTTACGCGTCCTTCCATCTAGATATTTCCCTCTTGCATCAGGGGAATTTTAATGAATTTTTCCGTTATTTATTCTACATGCAGCTTCGTTTACCGCTCAGCCTTAAGGCGAACACTCAAGCACGTCAGTTGTTGCGTTAATTTTCTTTTAAAAGCTTTAAGTTTTAACACTTTTAAACGTGTAAGCATGTACATACACGAAACCTACCGATCAGTTGCCACTGCATTGATTTCCAAAAAGATAGTTAACGTTTCCATGGGGACAGTTAACATACAAATAGGCACTGCTGCATGTCTTGGGTTTTTTTTGTTTTGTTTTTTTTTCTAAGTTTTTATGAAAGCTGTAGTAAAACAAAATTTTTTAATATTTTTAGCTACTTAAACCTAAACTTAAAAAAGATAAAATAATGAATTATTGAGCAACTTTTCACGAACTGACTGAAAAATTATATTTTGCATAAGTCATTTCAATAAGCTAATCTAATCAGCGACGAAACTCTCTCCCATTATCTGGCCACAGTTGCTAACTGAGGATTTGGCGATTGATCGATCGGCGAAACTTTGAGATCCAAAACTCCTTAGCAGATCAACGACCAGAAAAAACATAAGTCTATATATCAAAAGGAAGATCGGCACGTCCAGTTTCTTAGCAAAGCAAAAGTTGATCCTGTAGAACGATGCAAGAGAGATGAACCCAAACATTTCTGATTTTGCTGATACCTTGCAGGGCTTTCTATCTCAAAACATCGGTTAAGAGACACTAAAGCTGAGACCCCTAGTTTGTTTGAGGTTAGTACGTTAGCTCATTGTTAGCTGACGAGTTCGCTCTATCGCCCGCACTTCAAAACCAGCTAGCTAAATCATGCAGCTACATGTTATCAGGAAAATCAAGCCCGGAGTTGACCGGTTACTGAAGAAGTTTGGTATTGCTCTCTTGCCTCACTCCGAGTCGGATCGCGACTTCTGAGCAACTAAATCATATCCTGAAAATTAAAGTAAAAGCACTTGAATTTAAGCACTAAAAGATAGCTTTTAAAGTTAAAAGGAATAGAACTCAAGGCTTTACAAAATATACAACGACACCAAAACATAAAAAAGAAATTGTGTTCTCATTGCGCTCGCCTTGATAAAACTACCGATTTTGTTCTTTGTTAATTTTGAATTAAAGAGATCAGAATTGAGACTCTTCCTTTGCCTCACCCTCCTTTGTCTTTTCGCCTTCTTCGATGAAAACCTTGTTATTAGCGCTGACTGGCAACAGGGGCTCCTCCGGCACCTACATGTAACAGAAAGACTCCATAAATTTCAGATTCATTTTAGATTGCCTTCCATCCTGTCTCGGGGGTGCAAGCGGAATCTTTTCAGTATGATATTTCGTTTTTCCCAGATATCTTTCAACCACTGACTCCTTATTCATTTATAGAATTTCTTCATGATTCATGATTTATTTGTGTTATCATGAGACAAAAACTCAAGATTCTTTTTTTTGTCCATGATTCTTGATTCACCGCCTGCGAGATGATGTGATTCCTGATTCCTTCACCTTTTTTAGCAGTGATACATGATTAAAGATTGTGCTTCCACCCCCGATCCTATCCTATCCTCAATTTTATTTCCTCCGTTAATCCGACCTTCGTTTCATCCACTCAGTCATCCGTAGTTGAAATTATTAATCTACTATTCACTCATTCACTCATTCATTCATCCATCCATCCATCCATTCCTTTATTCATTCTTTTATTCATTCTTTTTTTCATTCATTCATTCGTCTAGTCACACATTTATTCATCAATCCATTCGTTCAGGCATTTTTTCATTCATTCATATTTATTCTTAAACCCATTTCAGGTGAGTTTATTCCTCCACAGAATTTCCATTTTCGAACTTTCAATGTGTGTTTCTTTCTTTTATAACTTATGTTTCAAATTTTTTTCCCTTCTTTTCTCAATTCTGTTAACTCACCTCCCAGAAGTCTTCATCATCATACAGCTGCTCGGCATTGGTGCGATCAAAGATGGACCATTTGGTGATCAGACCTGGAATAGTGAACAACATCCGCCAGATTTTAAAACAAACAGTGCAGAGGCTGCCGAGAATCGAGAAGGTGAATGATTTATTCTAATTTTTGCCCAAATTAGAAAAAAATATGTTCTTTCAGCCAGACAGGCAGATTGATATAACACAAAATGTAAGAAGCGTGTTTAAAATTATCGATTTAGTAATGATGTACAGCACAGCTATTTCAAAAAAGGTTGTCATAGTAAATAGTCTAATACTGGAACCGAAAGGAACTATGGAGTCCAAGCAGCACAAATAATCACTACTGTTATCAATGACTTTGCAAAATATGGAATGCAGGTTCATCATATAATGCCACGGCAACGCAATAACAACCTTCGCTGGCGCAACATAGCTCATTATGAGTGTACCCAAATTTCCTTTCGGTTCCAGTATCGATTATTGACTTTGACAACCTTTTTTGAAATAGCTGTATACAAAAAAGAAGACGCAGGAATAAATAGAGCAAATGACAAACAAGACAAAACAATTAGAGCGTTAGCGAACCACTGAGAAATTCAAGAACCTTAATTTGAAATCAGTTAGAAGTAATCATGCATCCAGTTCCCCACACCTGTTATCATTCCACCTAGGAGGGATATGGCAAGAGTAACTCCCAGAGCAGCGATCTGGTACCCAGCTTGCGCCTTGGCCGTGCGACCTTCACCAGCAGTGAACTGGACTCCCATCTCTATCAGATCGTTGTAAGCTGTTGTGTTGACCTCAGGGGCACGCGCTCCAAAGACACTAAACAAGCTGAAGAGGGAAAAAGGTTCTCTTCAGTGCACTTAGCTTTATAACAGTCCGGTTCGTGTTATAGACTTGATAATGTCGTCCAAACATTGTGTTACAGCCTGGGATTCAACCTGTTTTGTTGAACATCATGGCTCTCTGAGACTCGTCAAACCTACATTCCATCCCTCTACCAAAGGTGTGTTTGGTCTTAGTACGATAATGCTGTGTTTTGTTTCTCGATTTTGTGTTAGCTGAAGCCATGCTTGTGTTTTCGGTTAAGTCGTGTTCTGCATGACGTGTCGTGCCATACTTTTACAATTCTTATAGGTATTTGACATGCGGTGTGTTGGAAGTTATTGACTGACGTAATTAGCTATAATGTTATAAAAATGATCAGCTATTACTCTATTTAATTCGCTGATTTTCAGTGATCGATTCGGTCACTCCCTCTTTCCTGTTACCCCTCGGAATACACGAGTCCTTGACTACGCCCTTCACACAATTTGTTTTGTCTCCCGCTGCTGCCTGCGCGTCGTTCCGCTTGCTCGGCCATGACCGACTAGCGTAAGGGGGATTTTCAATAGAAATTCCTCAAACACTCATTGTGGAAGGTTTCAATAATTGCAATGTCTGGGTTTACCACGTACCATTACTCCTAGCCGTAAAATAGGGCTGATTTACGTCGCTGTTGTAGAGTACCATCTTCCGTTGTCTTAAGCTGTATTGTTTGCTTTGATCTCTTAGCGTCCAAAGGTTTACTGAGCAAAAGATCAGCGATTATTTCCCTAATCTTGGTTAGACTTACTGATTAATTAGTCAATTATTTAACAGAACGAACAAATGAATGAATGATGGACGGATAAATGGATGAATGAATGACTGAATGAATGACGAATGGATGGATGAATGAATGAATGAATGGATGGATGGTTTGATCGATTGACTGAGTTAGCTAGTTAGTTAGTTAGTTAGTCAGTTGGTTAGTTATTTAGTTAGCTAGGTAATTAGTTATTCCGTTAGTAAGTGAGCTGTTTAGTAAGTTAGTTGGTTTGTGAATAACTGTTAACGAAAAACTCACGCACCCTTCATAGCTGTAAGTTTTGGCTTCAGCGTGAGCAGCAGCAACAGCACCAGCGATAGCGGCCAGGATTGCGGGCATTCCGTGCAGGTTATGGACCCCGCACGTGTCGTGGCACTTGAAGTACTTGGTAAAGAAGGGCTGGAAATCAAACGGAACTAGAGTGAGAGTAGAATTATTAGGTGGAATCGTTTGAACCCCAGTTTACAACAATTTGCTGTGATAATCGGACGACGATATGGGATGACAAACAAATAGTACAGTCAATCTACTAACTTTGGTACAGTGAACTGAATTCAAATAGTTGGGCAGGATACAAAATGTCCCAGAATCATCTTTTATTCAAAAGCTTATGATTGGTTACTTTTGGAGCCAACATTCTAATAACTGAATATGTGTGAATAGAACGTAAACTAACAAAATGTTGCAATTACCGTGACAAAAGCATAGCCAACAGTGCTAAGTGCGCCTGCGAGCGCTCCAATCAGCATCGCTCCCCATGGATACACAAACATGTTACATGTTGTCCCGATCGCCACACCACCAGCAAGGGTCGCGTTTTGGATGTGAACCTGATGGATAAGTTAACATAATTTAGGAACTCTTCACGTATGGTTTTTAACAGTAACTTTGTAGCTGGTCTGCGTCACTGGTTTCCTTTCAAAATACTTCCTGTCAGCTCACTCACCATGTTCAGCCGGAATTTTTTGTCGAATATCGGCGACAGTGCAAAGGCGGTGACACAAGCAGCGCACAGGGAGTAGTAGGTGTTGACAACGGCGCGGTGCTGGCCGAGGTAGTCTGGGGCGACGAGGCACCCGTTGAAGCTGGGCCAGAACAGCCATAGAAAAAGAGTTCCTGCCAACAAATCCCGGATGTTAGCACTGTGTAAATCAATTTTGTACTAGGCCATCCCCACTTAATTTTATGTTTACGGTCGTCCGACCGACCAACAAGTTACAACACTTGAAATTTGCAAAAAATAGAAACAGCTATTAAGTTATGTAAGTAACATGACGTGGATTATTATTTTTGTACACAGCATGTTCAAGAGTATCAACGAACACTAATCTAAACGATACTATCTATCTGTTTTAATATGCAAACCAAATATCGATGCTTCAGAAAGTTTAAAAAAAGATACCCAAACTTTAAAGGAGAAGGACAATGAGACTATGTTGAAACACCCGAGATAATCCCGGTAGGGGGGAAGACTGTCATACTAACAGGGTGGGGATGCTCGTCGTACCTCTTAGGGGTTAAAATCCTAAGTTTTTGTACCGCTTAGGGTGTTCAAAGCAAAATACTTACATTTGCAGACAACACGGTACCTTTTTGGGGTGCCGGGTCAATTTAATGGCATTTCATATAAACATCGGCTTATAAAAGTTTTAATCTTTATTGATCTTAAATTCATTGAAACTAATTGTTTGTTTCTTTGCTTTTGATTGTGTCCTTTAGAGGTAAAACTCAGTTTATGCCGTATCAAGACTGGTACCTTTTAAGGGTTAAATTGAAATTTTCCTACGAGCATCCTTTCCTTTTAATATGGAAGCCCCCCACGGAGAGCTAACATCTTGAACACGACTGATACCATTGAAGAATGAGATGTAAAGGCGGCATAGGGTGTGAAATGAAGCAAGAATGCGATCCAATACTGAACAGATAGAAAAAAAAGTTATTATAGTAATCGCTTGAAATCATACCGATCATGGCGAAGATATCCGAGTGGTAAACAGAACCCTCCTTCTCACTCTCAGTTGTTACTCTACGGTAATACACCCGGGCAACAGCCAAGCCGAAATACGCGCCAAAAGCGTGGATGATCATGGAACCGCCCGCGTCCGATATCTGCAGATACTTTACGGCAATCCATTCGTTAATGGTGTAGAATATGATTTCTAGCATGCCAACACAAAGCAGCTGAACTCGGCTGATCTTTCCCAGCACAGCTCCATAGGTAATGAGGACCGCTGCCGCCGCAAAGTCTGCCGTCACAAGACTGGAGAACATAGAATACAAACAGCAACGTTAGTATAGTCCTTTCGTCCGCTTTGATGCGACATTCGTTTTATTGATTATAAGAGATCCACCGACGCAACACTTTAGCCCTCAAATAACGCTGTTGTCTTAATTTGTATTGTTAATTAGTTAAAAGTTGACATTTTCATTGGGAGTTAACGCCAACTGATTCAGTTTTGAGGCTATTTTGAGATTGAATTTCCCTCGTGTACCCTCTAGCTTGAAGTATGACGTTCCAAGGCCAGGGTCCCCTTCTGACGAACGAAACGATAACATAAAAGAGTAGAATGTGGCACTACCAAAATGGCCTGTTAGCCGGATCTCCTGTCTGGTTGAAACCTAAAAGGTTTGTTTTCGAAACTCTTTTGGCGTGTGAAAATGGAGAGCCACCTAGCACGCTAGCTATACTGCCGAAATAATTAAGACTAACGGTAGGCTCTATCCATGGTCGCATAGCTATCAGTGTTTTAAGCGCTTTTACAGGTGTGTCTGCTTTTCTGTGCACGTGTGTCTGTGAGCATCGCTCTAGGAGATAGTTGCCTTGTTTGGGCAAATGCAGTGGCAGAAGCCGAGCTTCAAATGTGATCATATTCTACAGAAGCTTATCACTAAACTTACGTTTGAATATTGAGTTGGATGTGTGCGTGTCCTTCAAGCTCGATCTGGTGGAAAACTCCCAGCACAATAGTGGCCCACTGAGCCACCAGGGCGGCGATGAAGAAGTTGTACCCCACCGCGCCGTACCCGTACTTCTTGAGGAACGTCATCAGAAAACCGAATCCCACGTAGACCATAACGTGAACATCCTGGAACACTGATCGGTTTTGAAAAAAATACGCGAGATAAGTCTTTCTATTCGTTGCGTAATGTACGAGATAGGTTGGTTGACAACTTTGCTGCAGAGTTTGCAATTGCAATCACTGAACTTTTTACAACTCAAGCATTTTTTCCCTGTTTTACTTATTTTTACTTTTGTTGCCTTTTTTTGTTCTTCAGTTAAAATATTTTTTCGGTTAGTTTGTTCGTTTTTACTGTCTTTTTTGCCATCAATCAACATATACGCCCAGCTCTAAATTCTAGATTTATTTCTACATGTTTGGGGCTAATTTCATACGTGTTAAGGTATAACTCAAGGTTTAGTTTAACGTTTAGGTTCGATTTTTTATATTTCCATGCCCGTGTTCGTCTACTTTTTCTTTCTGTTTTTCTGTTTCTGTTTCTCTTTAATCTTCTTTCTCTCTTCCTTTTTCCTTTTTCTTTTTCTCTTTCTTTTACTTTTGGAAAGAAATGAGTCTTTCAACTTTAATTTCTCGCCACGACATGTAAGGGCAGCTTTCAAGTGGACAGTTAAATTTCCCACTTTCGCTATATTAATGAATAACTGGCCACTAAGACCAGAATCCATTTCGGGCATCAAGCACAACAGCGAAAGAGCGCGTACATGGACTTGCCTATTTTCCAAATCGAACAGTTAAAAGTGTGTTTTCATCATCAAAGCTTCTTATTATCCTAACATTGTGCATTTAAACACATCATACCTTGCCAGAGCAAAAGCTTTCCATTCCATAATTTTTTTTATGTGCAGAAACCAAAAGTTAAGTGTTGAGGAATCCTGCCTTACATAATCACTTAAGCAATGAAATTGCGCCGAGTTTATTGTTTCTGGTGTAAGGAATGTTTGAAGTTATGACCTTTTTATGTGCTTAAGAGAATCGTAGCTCTGTACGGAAGCTTACTGGCATCTATTCGCTATTGCCGAAATCGAACGTGATTTCCTCAAAAACAAGAAAAGCTAATAACAAAATTAAAACCACAGTAGCCTTGGACACTCAGCTAACTAAACGGCTCAGTATTTTTTTAACAATAGCAGAAAAATAGAGTTGACGTTCATCCACTTCAAGACAAGGAGTTGACATATTTCCCGCATTGTAAACATGTTTCAGTTTCTGGCTGTGCCTTGCGTGGGTGCAGAAGCGATATCAACGGTGGCAAAGCGGCCATGAATTGAAACCTGAACTAAACACTAGATTGGACTGGACTGGACTCTGGACTCTGGACTCTGCACTGGATTCTGGACTGGACTGAACAGGAGCAAACTATAGAGTTGACTGAACCGACTTAAGGGTAGGTTGGAAAAAATTTCCCTTGTTACTGGAAGGCTGAGTAAGTTTAATCCTAATGTTTCTTAGGAGGTGTAGGAGCATTTTTATGATTTAAAACATCTGCTCAATTGTGCAAGAAGGATTTTTGCGAGTGGAGAATCCACGAGCATCGGAATGGTTGGGGAAAAGGTGTAACAATAGAAAGTCATTTCATCCAA
>JAOBRG010346312.1:0-13944 GCA_027574985.1 Umimayanthus nakama | reverse complement strand
AGGGGGATTTTAAAAGCAGCGTTTCTGTAAGTGAAGTACTTAGTGTTTTCAGCAATTTATTTTCTAGTGGGTTTAAAACGAATTCAAGCTGACGGAAAACTTTACTTTGAAGATCTTGCGGCATTTTACCAAATACTTATTGTACTGGTAACTAATCAAATGCTTTGCAGTGCAATTCGGGATTAATCAGCACAAGTACATACACCTTTTATTATTTATAGGTTTAAATTTTAAAACACCAAAAATATGGACACAGTAGCTGAAAAATACTTCAGAAAAACGGCTTAGTAATCCACGAAACGAAACACATCTGACACAAAGCCAACGAAACACAACAAAACAAACGCAACAAAGCACAACGAAACAAACCAAACGAAACAATTCCAACGAAGCACAGCGAAACAAACCAAACGCAACACAGCGAAACAACGCCAACGAAACACAGCCCCTGAATGCAACGAAATGCAACGAAACACAACGAAATAAACCAAACGAAACACAGCGAAACAAATCCAATGAAACACAACGAAACAATTCCAACGAAACACAACGAAACAAACACAACGAAACACAACGAAAGAAACCAAACCAAACGAAACCCAACGTAACAGTTGCGGATGAAGAATGCTTAAATTAACTGTTTGAAAGGACGCATAACTCAAAGGGGCTGACACAAGAATTGCTTGGTACGATTCCTCCATACCATGTAATACTGACTGTACGTCCAAAGGTACTTATTATTCCAGGAAGCTTTAATGCAGCCAGAAGTGAATCAAAAGAAAACGTTTACTTCGTGTCACCACAAATCCCTCACTTCCTGTGTTTATATTCTCTTCGTTCACAGTGGACTGAGCTGAACGATAGATTCCGAATTCTCTGTATTCTTGCAGTTTACAAGAATTAAGGATCTCACTCATTCGGCCGGTTTGCTGAAGTTTGCAGGCCAACTCAACTGAGTACGGATACACATAGCCAAATTGATGATGAACTTTTGCGGATTACCATCAAAGGTAAATTACACCATAGGCTTAATGACTTGTAATAATTTATCACAGATGAGAACTGAGCTAATAAAACTAGCTGAAATTTTGACGGTTTGACATTTAGTCAAACCATGCCTTTGTTAGACATACAAAGAAACGTCTACCTGTGACTTCAATTGCAAATAAGTGTGGATTAATTAAGGTTATGACTGCGTTGAGGTTGAGCTGTGTTCTTTCAAAAGCGTTGAGAAAAGTCAGTGACTGTTACTTCACATTTTTTGTATTTTTTGTGTGTTTATTGGCTATTTTTGAGGTGGTGGTCTTATCTGGGAGCGTATTTACTTGCTTCAGAAATTATCTATGCTACGGTGAATAGTTGCAATAGAGTGTCTATTGGTTGCAGTATGCCGAAGTTTCAGTGACCCTGCATTTCCATCTTTTGCCTGGTTTCCCCAGCAGACACTCTTTATTCCTCTTTCCTACAGAGAACAACTGCGAAAACGAATCACTCCCCCGTTAAATAGCAAAATAGTCAAAATGTCCAAGATTTTGAGCTAGTTGTTGACAATCCCTAACTTTTTATCTATTCTCAGGCGCGTAGGCAGGGGGGGTGCACCGGGTGCACGTTTCCCCCCCCTACTGTCCGAAAAGGTCTGCTCAAAAAATGACCGATACGAAAAAAAGAAAGAATGAAAGGAAGAAAGAAAAAAATAAGCAAAAAGTATAAAGGGAGAGAAAAAAGAAAGTAAATGTAATCCATAATCATTTTGTCTATTTTTACGGAAACAGTGTACACCAAATGTATGTATAATTTTTTAAGGACTGCTGACACAAGGTCCGCTCTCGAATTTGAGATGCACCCCCCTGCAAAAAATGCTGCCTACGCGCCTGATTCTGCTTGTCTCGAGGTATAGAAGTGGACAAAAGGTAAAAGTGTTGAAACTTTTCTGCAAAAAATAATGCTTTAACGCGTGAAAACTTTTAAATATACACAAGCTATGTCCATTCACGTATGTATATATCACTTCGACAGTAACTGAGAGCTAAACCCCTTCAGTCCAGACCAACTGATCATTATCTATCTTCTATATATATATATATGATATCAGTATAAACGACAATATTTTGTTGTGACAATTAACGAGCTGATCACGTAAAAAAACTCTCCAGGATGAATTGCATATTTCTCTCAACTTCAGTGTTTAAAAGAAAAGTAAAGAAACACTTTAAGAGAATTTAGCAACGCATGGGAGCGTTAACAAGAACAAAGGCAAACAAAAGAATTAGTTTCAGAATACATTAACCATACGCTTAAGAATACAACAAAACTTGAAAGGATCAATTTTATAGTTTTACAACAACTCAGTTGAACGCAGGCGCGGATCCAGGAGAGGTGAAATGGGTGAATTTTCACCCCCCTTTTTCTTATCCCCCTTCTTTCTTTTTTTCTTATCCCTCAAATATTAGGCTTTGGTTCTATTACATTATTACAAAAATTCACCCCCCATTTCAAAATTCACCCCCCATTTCAAAATCCTGGATCCGCGCCTGGAACGTCTATTGGTTTAAGACTTATCCAGGGACCGCGGAGCAATTTTGGGATTGGAGGTTGGAGGGAGGGCACATGAGTGAAAAACGTCTTTTGAATGCAAAGGACTACACGATGTAAGATAAACTGTAGACCTATCGAGTCGATGTTTGATCTTTTGTTTTAGAGCCGGATGCATGTAACAGAATAGCTCTTCATTCAGATTTTGTTTATAGCACATTAGTGACTTGATTTTGGTGGCACAAGACACCTTTTCTAACTAACTTTTTATGATACTAAGAAATTTGGTGGGCACTTCCCCCTGCTCTGCGGTCCATGTTATCTACTCTGCCAATCTTCGCTCGCATCTCCAATATATATTTTTTCCACTCACACTACTCGTCACTAAAACCCTATCAGGTGCCAAAACTTGACAAGTTGTCTAAAACTTCCTCAGTTCCCATTACAGTTAAGCATTACTGTATCATGATTGTTAAAACTCCATGTATATACCTAAATTAAACTAAGAACGTTGCCAAATAAAAACATTTAAACACTTCTTTTAAAACTTGTACTAACTCTTCTCCCGTAAATTGGTATTAACATATTTTCTGCGGTTTTGAACCGATTTTGTTTCTCCAAAGAATACCGCACAGCGCTCTGATGAACAGCTTATTTTTTGTAGGTTCACAAATTCAATGCTACCTAACTGCGACAAATAATTAAATTAGAAAATCCGTGATGTGCATGCAGGGGAGAGCTTTCGCTCTCTTTTAAAGCTGTTTTTTAGTGTTCCTCGGTTCTTTTCCTCGGTTGGACAGATTCAAGATGAAAATCAGGACTGCTCGAGCGTAGTCAGTGCACATCACGACTCACACCAACTAACATAGCTTTGACACACAATTCAAACTCTTATGAAGCACTCATGACTGTAGTCAACCTTGCATTTGCAGTATTGTTCAGACTCGTGTAGCCATCCTTGCAATATTGCTTGTACTTCAGTTCGTAGAATAAAGACAAGTTTACCGGGAAAGTACCATCGTCCAAAGGTGCTTGAGTTGTTAGTAAAAATGCGTACCTATTGCGCACAGAATCCAGTATATGTCTGCGTCAGTTTGCGCAAAGCAATTTCGCCTTCAGGCCCATTATCCAGTAGTGTCGCCAGGGTTCAGCCTTCCCTCCTTTTGTGATATTTTCACAACCCGAAAGAAGCCCTAGAGCCTCATCAGCCATTTTTATTGAGCCACACCCTCTTTCTAACCCTCCGTTTATAGTTCCCAGCAGTGGATCTTGTCAATTTGAGTGTCTGCTCGCCCAGGTGACTGAGTAAGTTCCTAGAATGTCGTATCGAAGTGCGTAGTTCCTAATGTTGCTTTTTTATCAATGCCCCGGCTTAGTGTGAGGTCGCTTTTATAGTTTTCCTCAGACTCGTCAATATCGAATTCCCAGTAACCCGACTGTTGGACTAAGATGATACTAAAGAAATTTGTCAGAATGCTCTGAGCATTACCGGACACCACGTCATAACACCATCTCCATATCCCGCCCACTGATAAGAGAGCTGAGTCGAGATGTCCCTTATAGTTAAACTATACCAGACCGATGCATTATTGTAGACTCTGACTTTATCAACTGTTGTTTTACGTCACAACACCGTCTCCTTATCCACTGATGGGAGGGCTGAGTCAAGATGTCCCTTATAGTTAAAATTATACCAGACCGATGTATTATTGTAGACTCTGACTTTATCAACCGTTGTTTCACGTCACAGCACCGTCTCCTCTATCCACTGATGGGAGGGCTGAGTTGAGCTGTCCCTTATAGTTAAACTATACCAGACCGATGTATTATTGTAGACTCTGACTTTATCAATCGTTGTTTCACGTCACAACACCGTCGCCTTATCCATTGATGAGAGAGCTGAGTCGAGATGTCCCTTACAGTTAAACTATACCAGACCGATGTTTTATTGTAGTCTCTGACTTTATCAATCGTTGTTTCACGTCACAACACCGTCTCCCTATTCATTGATGAGTGAGCTGAGTCGAAATGTCCCTTACAGTTAAACTATACCAGACCGATGAATTAATGTAGTCTCTTGACTTCATTAACATGTAGTTGTTTCACGTCATAACACCGTCTCTTTATCAACTGTTAAAAGGGCCGTTTCCATATCTCTCTTACTATACCAGACCGAAGTGTCATTGTTGTCTCTTAACTCTATCAACAATTCTTTCGCATCTGTTTCATTCCGTTTTACAAGCGGTGCTTCGCTACTGCTGCCTTTCGATGACGACGAATAACCGGAAGTAGACAGACTGGAGACATTAAACCGCTGGCCAGGCCTGAAGGTGCAGCATGCAGAAGTGTAGTTCTTGTCACGTGACTGGGTTGCTAAAATGTGGGCTACAATGAATACTAAGGATGAAGACACAATGGCGACCGCTCCTGATACATAGAAAGCGCCCTCGTAAGATTGAAACCCTTGGTATAACCAACCTAAAAGCAGAAAATGAAATAAAGTGGAGCTTTTGATGACTATTTAAAAGTGGCGTTCTTTATCAAAGCAAAAATAATTCCACACTTTACAGACAAAACGAAACACCGTGTTCTTTATTTCTCAAATATGTTAAACTGCTGCTTCGGTTTAAGATTACGATTTCCCCTCAGCTGCTCCGAAATACAGACAGACAGACAGACAGTCAGACAGACAGACAGTGCATGCATGGACGGATGGATGGATGGAATATGGGTGGATAAAAAGATAGATAGAGAAGTACAGTGTATTCATATCTACGATTAAGGTTTTCGTTTCTTGGTAAGAAGAGAAGAAGAGAAAGAGAGGGAGGGAGGGAGGGGATCGTTTTCTTTTCTCTTCCCTCTACCCTTTCCCTCTCTTATTTCTCCTTTCCCACTTCAATGAGCCTTACCACATGCTAACAGTCCGCCAGTCAATTGGTCGCCGTCAGTTATGCTCAAAAATATTACTTCGTGAGTTACTTCATTTAAACAAGATTTAAAATGCTACTTATCAACTCTCAGATGCCCTTAACATGACTAATATTTCTCTTTTTCCGTGCGACATGTCTTAAGGGCAATTGAGATCCACCGATAGATTTCAAATCAAAGTTATCTTGAAACAGCCATCTTTTCAGGACAAAATTTGGCAAGCAACCACGTTCCTTCTAAGCGTAATTCAGAAAGATTTTTTCTTGAAACTATGTAAGTTTTTGGTTCCCTTTATTTCTCAGTAGAGCCAACGGTTAGTTGGAGCCATTACCAACACAAGCCATAAGCTTTGAACAAACACTGACAACAGCCTTTAAAAAGCACAGTTTTTGAAAACTGTACGAAAGACCAGAAGTACGCAGATGTAAGCAGAAGTAGTGGTGATAAAACATATAAATAACAATAATATGTAATATAAAGTAATGGTAACAAAACAATAATAATAATAATAATAATAATAATAATAACAATATATTATAACAATAGTAATAGTAAGACTAATCATAACTGGCTGTGAGATGAAAATAGGAGTATTGGCGATAAGGCAAACAAATAAAAAAATAAAAATTATAACGATAATGAAATAGTTATAACAATAGTAATAAACACTATAGTTACAATAACAGTAACAGTAACAGAAAATATTTTTTTCTTGATGTGCATACTTCAAAATTCTTGATGCTTTAACGGGCATGTGAAATGTGAAGCCGGTTGAAACTTACAAAAATAATAACGACAAAACACCTTCAGAAACGCTTACCTGCTACAGGCGGACCAAAGCTCATGGGCACTGCTAAAGCACCGAACATGTTCCCCACGGCCTGAGAGAGTTTCTCATGTCCAACAACATCAGCTGTGATGACAGCAACTTGGCCAACAAAGCAGCCGTCGAAAAATCCGAACACCAAAGCGTAAGCCGTCAGAGTGAAGTAAGACTCGGCCATTGGACACAACATTGTACAGACACCAATAACAAAGATGGAAAACTGATAAATGTACAGTCTGTTGAGGCATTTGAGATCACAAAGCTTGCCGAAGAATACCCTGCCGACCGACGACATAATTGAAAGAAAACCAAT
Organism: Umimayanthus nakama; assembly: GCA_027574985.1. Classification (NCBI taxonomy): domain Eukaryota; kingdom Metazoa; phylum Cnidaria; class Anthozoa; order Zoantharia; family Parazoanthidae; genus Umimayanthus; species Umimayanthus nakama. Next base: position 7,345 of record JAOBRG010346312.1, on the reverse strand, counting down.
CAACCAAGCACCTTTGGACTTTGGAATGCCGAGAACTTCTGCGTATCTGACCTGGAATGGACAAGAAAAGCAGTTTGTGTAGAGGATAAAAATGTTATCAACTGTGACTTAACAGCGATATAGGACAGTTATAACGATATATACCTAGACAGTACACCAACCTCCCTCTCTCTAATTAACATTTTTATATGCCTCTCCTAAACGGAAAAAAAAAATAATTTCAAAATGTTATTAAAGCAAAGTTCGACAGTCCGTCCATAACTAGCCAACGCATTCTGTGTTCATGACAACTATGTGATTCAAGCAAATTAAGACAAATTTTGTCGCTCTTTAGTTAGCAGCCAAAAATCCAAGTAAACTGCCATAAAATCCAACACTGTTTCGATCTGACGTCATGTGACTGATCTCTGGCGGATCAGTTAATATATTGAACAACTACAGTGTGCCTACCATGAATAATTATCCTTGAGTAAGCTTCAAGCATCTCCCCTCTGTCTCCACACACACACATACATACGTACACACACATACATACACACATACTACAGCCCAGATGACTCTTAGGATGTTATTCACTTACCAAATGCACAAATGGTATAAGATATCCAAACTGGAAAAGAGCTACCGTAGACACCCACACGACGTAAGCCCTGTTTTTCCAAATTGATGTGTCGAATAGCTTCTTTTTCTCAGGTCCCCGATGGTTCTCCTGTTCATCACGTGACGATGCCGGTCGGTAGAGAAACGAAGCGATGAAAAGCAAGGCGGCGACACCACTCAGGAACCTCATAGAGTTCTTCCAACCAGTCGTCTCAAGCATATAGTTTATAACTGGGCTGGCAATAAGTCCCCCTACACCACTCCCAGACGTTCCAATCCCGTTGACCAACGCTAGACGTTTGTCGAAATACTCCCCAAGCATTATTATAGAAGGGACGAAGCATAGACTGGAACCCACGCCCCACACAAGGCCGTACGTCACGTACATTTTAGACGCCTCTTGGATGAAGGAAGTGAGAAAGAGTCCCAGAACAGAGAGAAAAGCGCCCACAAACGACACGGGGCGGCAGCCAAACCGATCACACAGAACACTTGCGATGGGTCCACAGAAAAAGTTCAGTCCCATGGCCATTGCCCCAATCCAAGCTACAAACAAACATGGTGTAGAAAACAGGTCAGCAGTGGACATAGTGTGGGAGTTCTATGGGCTTCGGCATATACTGCCCCTCACTCTCCCTCCCAAAATTTTTACGAACTAATCCACGGGGTTAATCGTAAGAGCAAATATTGAAATTATTTGGCTTCAAGTATAATGCGACAACGATAGATCTAGAAAGTAAGTTTCTTTAAAATCTGCTTAAAAACTGAAAAAACCCCAAAGACGTTGATGGGATATATACAAAAAGGACGCTAACTTTTCGGCAAATATTAAGTCAACCTAGATATGTTCTTCAGAAATTGTTATTTTTTTTGTACACGAAGTAACTGGACATTGCAGTAGACCTTCTGTCGATTAGCCTGAAATTGTTACCTTTGTCCTTACAACTTGGCAAACCTAAGCCCAGATGTTCTTTACAGATAGAAGCTTGTTCTACTTGCAAAAATCTCGTTGAATCATGCTGTGGCACATTGAGTCCTTAGTGGCTCCGGAGTTAGTAGAGAAAGAAAAAACATATCTAGTTCAGATAAGCCATTTATTTAGGGCTGACATAAACGTGAATGAATCAGGCAAACCTTTTCCAGAGCCAAAGTTACAGCTGTGCAGCGAACAAAACAACCTTGAGGATGAATCTCAGACTCAGAGGTCTGGGTAAAGCGGGAAATAGACGAGAACAAAGAAATAAAAAAGTAAGGCCAGAAAAATATCTTGGACGCCCGAGCTTGTGGAACTTTTGCTCGAACATTGCAAAGACTACAGGACGAAATGCAAATCGCGTGATGTTGGGCTTGAGATAACCCGCCTCGGCGTGTGTGGAAGTTAACGGTCTATTGAAGCGGGTTATCACCTGACCCGCTTAACCGGGTAACCCGCCGAGCTAAACTTTTTCTCCAAATCCCCCAGCTACGACCAAAAAGTAAGGGTGTCGCTCAAATTAAAGCGAACTTTTACTAAAATTAGCAAGATATAACTTTGCAGTAGTGAACACTCCGTCTGAATGTTAAGTATTTCGTTCTTGTTTTTCAGTCAAAAACTTTGGCCTGGTTTCGGCCTCTTAACCCTTTCAGCCCCAATCAGTTTATCAGTGTGAAAATTCTCCTTACATTCTTCACACAAATAAAAAGGAAATAATACGTTGACACACAGCAATTTATCAACTCTCCAAACCTGTTTACAAAGAAACTACAGAGACAGTCGAGGATAATTCATTTCTACGTCATGTGGCGAGTTTGGGAACGAGAGTTAATCACTTTAACCAATCTTTAATTCAAAGTTAGAGTTTTGTTAAAATTTTTAAAACCAGCACGAAAGTATCTGATATTTTGCCATTAAAAACAAATAAACTGGAAAACTATATCATACTCACTTTCTTTGTTTGAAAATAGATAACAAGATATCCATGTGTGAAATTAGTTCAATAGTTGTACTTTGGACTCATGTTTTCAAAATTCGCTGTTCTTGTTTTAATAAACTCTCCATCATTTATATTTAACTTTTGACAGCTAGTTCCGATTAAAAAAACCCTGAAAACACACAGCACACATTGCAGCACACTAGTTTTACGGAAATACAGTCATCGATATAAAAAACTTTTATAAGCGACAACATCAATTTTGAATACAATCAGTTCGTATACATACAACAAAAGTCTGTACATCAATATGCAAAAAAATATCCTATCCATTGTTTAGCGTTCGTTTTCTCTTTTTGAATGAGGCTGAAATTGATTTAGAAAACACAGCAAAAAAAGCACAAGAATGTTTCATAGAAAAAAAAACAAAATTCGTTGTTCCACTCTTCACAACACTGTGATCAGCTGGTTGAACGAGATTGTTCGGTAATCCGTACAGTCGCTATAGAATCAAGCCAATCACCCGAGCTTTTAGAACTGTCGCAGCCAAGGAATCAAACTGTAGTCCATGCAATTTCCCAGTTTTCTCAAACTGAACTTGGCTCGACTTACACGGAGTTAAATTCGTGACGCAGTCACAGGAGTAGCCGGGCAAGACTATCAACTCAACTGTCAACAATTACGCAATAGTTTATTTACAGGTACAACAATATTTTGACATAATGCCCGGGCATAACTGCCAACCCCAGAACTAGGAGTTGTTCGGGATCTGTAAAACGATGCTGAGTTTTACATATGATATTAAAACAATGAAGTGTTGCACTGTTTAGTCTACACACCGTCACCGGGCTCAGTGTTCCAAAAGACGTTAGTTTACTGACAACTCCTAAAAGTAAAATAGTTTGGTATCTCAGTCTAAACAACGCACGAGTGGAGAAGATTGTTTTTACAGTTCAGAATTTTAATTTTAAATTAATAGTTTAGGACACATTTGCTATCAGTTTCGGAACAAAATAAACAGCCTTTTCCTTTCAGAGCGGTAAGCATAATCACTCTTATAAATGTATTTTACTGTTTGAGTAACCGAACTGAAGTCTGAACTACGAGTACGAAACTGAAACTTAAAGTTTTAAAAGACAAACAACCAACAGTATACAAATATTAAAATAAGCCAACTTTGGCACAACAACCTACCCGTCTCTGCTTCGCCCAAATGAAGTTCATCCAGCAAATTCGCGTAGATAACTCCGAAAGAATTGTGGATTCCAAAGACGATAAAATTTACAAGAAATGTGCCTACACAAACCAGCCAGCCCCATCCCCCGTCCGGCTTGCTCGCTGGTTGAACAGTCACGGAGAGAGTCGGGGAATTAAATTCGGTGTCGCTCGAGTTTTTTACGCGAGGCAGCCATGGGTCTCTTTCGTCCGACATAACAGCTTGCCCGGACAAACGCCGGATTGGCAAGTTATAAAATCACAGTATCTTTAACTTTCGCCATTGCTCAATAGAACAGTTAAATGTACCATCAAGTGAAAAAGGTCGTGTTGTGACGCAGCCATGAACAAATGTCAATTGAAATAATCATTTCCTGTCAGGAAGTGATGATTGTTTGTGTTGTCGAGTCTGTACCAGGTTCCGCTGAGCTAACCAAAATTTGATTGGTTGAGTTTCCCCTTGGGGGGAGGGGTGCTCCGACACCATGCGAGTTAGTACGGCGCCAAAGAAAAAGGTTTTCGAATCATTTTGGTTTGAAAGAGGGTTTAGCCTGAAATTAGTCTTTGATAAATTATGCTCGTAATGATAGAAAACACTCTTTACTCGGCCCGTAGGGAGCCGAGTTGAAAATTCGGAAGTGCGTCTTAATTTTCGTTTTTCGTTTTGTTGTTGTAGTATCAGAGTATATTGCTTAAATTTTCAAGCCAATCGCATGCGTTTTTGGCCTGATCACGTGCAAATATACCCACAGAGCTTGACTATGCCTCTCAGAAAAAATTCGTTCAGACAAAAAATCCACTAGGAAACCCAATTTTCATCTTCCTCTTTTTGCCAATCGGAGTTCGAGCGCGTCCGTTTGTTGTCCAATTGACAACACTATTTTTATCATATGCAGTCAGTGATCATACTCTGGACAGTCCAAAAATTTGTTTAGACCGTTAACTGCATGACCTATTACAGAGATATGCATTAAAAATGTTAAGCTTTCAGCAGTCTTACCGAGTACGACTAGCGCGTAACCACACTACTATACACTCATCTACATTTACATTAATTTATCTTGCAAAATTCAAATGGGCATTAGGCAAGATGGTCAGTAGTCTGTAAAAAAAAATGAACAAAAGCGAAAAGGGATTAATCAAACTACTAGACAAAGCTGACTACTTCATTTCGAAAGTTATCAGAGTTTGCCATTTCACTGAACAGTTTAGAGTTCAGCCAGTCCTTGTTCTTTTGCAACACCCGCATTCAAGGCTCAGAAATGACTGTTCATCTTATATTCGATGGAATGTCTGCGGTGAAGACGATGAATACGAGTTAACCTATAAATACAGAAGCATAGCTACCAGTAAAGCAGGTAAGTCCGGGCTTGCCAGTTTTTCTGAAACCCTAGCACTTTCCTTCACCCAATTCCTTTCATATCGGAAAATGAAGGTACAGTTTGGGCAATCAAAATGGTCCAGTTAATCCATCATTGTAAAATAAATTTTGCTTTTTATTTCGTCTCCATTTTGACGTGTAAAAAATTACTCGAAAAATTATCGGATTGGCTAAAGCCATGTCAACTTGTGAATCCGTGCTTACCAGAAAAAAACTGGCTGGCTACGCCCATGCACGAAATAGGTTCATGATCGGCACTGTGTATGATTAACTAATTTGTTGACCCGTTGCTTTAAAATCTAACTGCATTACTGAATTCGAAAACACGGACCAATGTTTAAACACTTGTCGAGTTCAGAGTTGTTTATTTGGTGATTAAGTTTTAGAACCATTTTAATCTGGAACAGTTCTTATTTTTTAAACTTAACGTATTGACTGTTGTATTAAAGTATTGAATTCGTTAAAATAGTTTTGATCGGAAACCTCTGCGGTTATTTTAACTGAATGGTTAAAACACCAACGTTTACAAGTAAGTAATCGTATATTCCTTTTAACTTTCTTGTTAACACTTTAATTTAAGCTTTTCGGTACAAAACACATATCTGAAACAGGTTAAAATCAAAAGCTGTTACTATATACTAAAATGTTTAGACACTTGTCGAGTTCGGAATCTTTTATTTGGTGATTACATTTTTGAACCATTTTCATCCGGGATTCTTATTTTTTAAACCTTTGACTATTGTATTAAAGTATTGAATTCGCTAAAAAAGATTTGATCGGAAACCTCGGCGGTTATTTTAATTGAATGGTTAAAACACCAACGTTAATAAGTAATCGTATACTCCTTTTAACTTTCTTGTTAACACTTCAATTTCAGCTTTCGGTACAAAGCACATACTAGTCTGATACAGGTTAAAATCAAAAGCTGTTACTATATACTAACATGTTTAGACACTTGTCGAGTTCGGAATCGTTTATTTGGTGATTACATTTTGGAACCATTTTTATCCGGAATGTTAATTTTTTAAACTTTTGAATATTGTATTAAAGTATTGAATTCGCTAAAAAAGATTTGATCGGAAACCTCGGCGGTTATTTTAACTGAATGGTTAAAACACCAACGTTTATAAGAAATCGTATACTCCTTTTTACTTTCTTGTTAACACTCTAATTTCAGCTTTTCGGTATAAAGCACATACTGGTCTGAAACAGGTTAAAACCGAAAGTTGTTACTGTATACTAAAATGTTTAGACACTTGTCGAGTTCGGAATTGCTTATTTGGTGATTACATTTTGGAACCATTTTTATCCGGAATGTTTATTTTTTAAACTTTTGACTATTATATTAAAGTATTGAATTCGCTTAAAAAGATTTGTTCGGAAACCTCGGCGGTTATTTTAACTGAATGGTTAAAACACCAACGTTTATAAGAAATCGTATACTCCTTTTAACTTTCTTGTTAACACTTTAATTTCAGCTTTTCGTTGAAGCACATACTGGTCTGAAACAGGTTAAAACCGAAAGCTGTTACTGTATACTAGAATGTTTAGACACTTGTCGAGTTCGGAATTGCTCCTTTGGTGATTACATTTTGGAACCATTTTCATCCGGAATTCTTATTTTTTAAACTTTTGAATATTGTATTAAAGTATTGAATTCGCTAAAAAGGGTTTGATCGGAAGCCTCGGCTGTTATTTTAACTGAATGGTTAAAACACCAACGTTAATAAGTAATCGTATACTCCTTTTAACTTTCTTGTTAACACTTCAATTTCAGCGAGTTCGGTACAAAGCACATACTAGTCTGAAACAGGTTAAAATCAAAAGCTGTTGCTGTATACTAACATGTTTAGACACTTGTCGAGTTCGGAATCGTTTATTTGGTGATTACATTTTGGAACCATTTTTATCCGGAATTCTTATTTTTTAAACTTTTGAATATTGTATTAAAGTATTGAATTCGCTAAAATGGGTTTGATCGGAAACCTCGGCGGTTATTTTAACTGAATGGTTAAAACACCAACGTTAATAAGTTAAAACACCAACGTTAATAAGTAATCGTATACCCACTTTAGCTTTCTTGTTTTAAAGCACTTTCAGCTTTTCGGTATAAAGCACACATCTGAAACAGGTTAAAATCGAGAGCTGTTACTGTATACTAAAATCGGGGGTGGAAGCGGAATCTTTTCAGTATGATAATTTGTTATTCCCAGATATTTTTCGACCAATGATTCATGAT
>JAOBRG010346290.1:0-13947 GCA_027574985.1 Umimayanthus nakama | reverse complement strand
CCCCTGCTCCGCGGGCCTTGTTAGATAATGTCTTCGACAACAGGAATAATGTTCTCGTTCTCTTTTATTGGTTCCACGAAGGCTATTTCTGAGAAACTCCCACAGTATGTGAGGTAAACGGGTTCTAATAGGCCCTAATACGCGGTAAGCATCAAGTTAGTGGGGTGCAAAGTTTTCAACTCGTCTCTGCTCTTGGTAAGTGAGAGAAATTGAATTTGGAGAATCACAGTTTGCTGCCATCACGTTATCTTGCGTTTAATTTGGAAGTAATCGAAGGGGATTTTCTTGTATGTTGGAACAATCTAGCCGAACGGGTTTCTTTATGTTTAAGGAATTGACCTTACTAAGTCCATTGATGAGCCGATGGTGGTCGCATGGGCTACTAGCTGACCCCATACCACTATGTCATGAAAAGTTTGTTCAGTATAGCAAGTTTGAGTGTATGTTCTCAAAGTTTTGGGGCGGAAAGAAGCCTTATGCAGACTACACTGAACTTGGACGATAACCAACTCTTGAACCAAACCTGCCAAAAAATAACATTCGACTTCGTGCAACCTGGTAAAACCAAATGTATTTCCTTTTAAGAAGACGCGTGCATGAAACTTTAGCCGAAGCACGATCTTAAAACGCAAACCTGTGGGTTGTTTTGTTCTTGTCGAGCTAACACGCCTCCAGAAATCACTCAATAGGAACCAAGTACTCCGATCACGTGAATGGCTTACAGTTACATGAGGATATAGCCACAGCCAATCGCTGAAACTCACGTAAAATTTTCAAAGAAACGAGTCTCTTTGTTTCATATTTACAGCAAGTAAAGCCGATGAAAAACGTCTGAAATAAAGATCTGAATTTGTTTTAACTTGATAAAACGTTTAAAATAATCTGGAAAAACAGCCACTCTTTTGGAATAATTACCCCCATACCCTTCACTTTCATAGCACCATTGAAAAACTTAAACTTGTTGTTTTTGTTGCTCAATCTTGCTGTAGTTTTAGAGATTCGAATATTTATCCGTTACCAAGAGAACAATTATGTTCATGGCTATACGCACAATAATAAATTTAAACAATGGGACTAGTAAGACGGAGTCCATTTGTCGTAATCAAAACCACTGAAGACATTTTCTCCAAAAACTTTTTGTCTGTGTCAGACTGCTGCACAGAAACAAGACGCCTTGTTTTACAATACAAGAACGCGCTTCCACAAAAATTGTGGGAAAAAAGCAACACCTGATGCACTCAAATTTTCATCTTGTTCGGTCACCTGTGGGAATCAGTAAAGGGGTTGTATTCCACAGCGGGAACCTGGTTTAGCTTTAAAATTTAATACGTTCATTGATATAAAAGCTTGCTGAACGGTAAATATTTTTGGTTTGCTTTATATAAAAACGTGTTGCCCTTAATAAGCTTTAGTTTGATATGTTATTAGCACAACGAAGCAGGGAAAATACAACAGTGGACGCTAACGAGGCGGTTAAAAAGACGAAGTTTTATTAAATAAATCTTTTCTTGACGATCCTTAACAGATAAAAAATTAAAACTTTCATCGTAGCCTGGAGTGGAGTAGCCCCTGTTTTTGGGTCATTAATTTACAAGTGCAGGCTGCGCATGCGTATTTTACAACTGAATACGATGTCATTTATTAATGGATTTAAATCCACTTCAACTTGTTAATAAAATATATAATACTTTTGAGAACAAAAGGCTAAAACTTGTGCACTTTGTAAAACCGCTTCTTCAAACGCAATGCTTTGTCCCATTTTATGTATCATTATGCAAAAAAGATAATGTCTTATGTGTTAAGGGCTTCGTGCGAAGTTTGCTTATCGCGTATTTGCTTTTTAATATATATTATTACAAAACCAAGAACAAGACAGAAACTCTTGGTGGCTAACCGGTGTTTTCAAGCCAAGAAATAGTTGTGAAAATTATCATTGGATCAAAAAGAATAAACTGTAGATCAGTGCCTGCTTCACACAACTGAATTTCAAAAGTACAATATTTTTAGTTGTTAAAACGATTTTGAACAAGGTTTTACTCAATTCCGAAGAAAGAAATAGTTATTGTGTTACGTCGTCAAATAGATTTGGTGATGAACGTCTTACGACTTTCTGAAAATATACAGATTTCAATTTTTATTATTCTGAAGCTCTACGTGGCAAGAGTTATTAAACTTGTACTTTCTTCTTGGCCCTTATTTTAAAAAAATAATGAACAAGACTTTGAACAGGTCCGATTATTTAACACAGTTGCCGTTCTTTTGAAAAAAGGGCGACCCATAAGTTTAGCGTAATGTACTCTATAACGGAATATAGTAGCAATAGCTTTTTCTGTGTATTCTGTTTCTTTCAGTTTATACATCAGGTATATAAGTTGGCGAATTAAGCAGCCTTTAGCTGCAATACGGTTAACAAAGTAATGACAGGCTTAAAACTAGCGCAACATTGTCAAAGGCGAATCTTTAAACGATTTAGCATAAGCAATGAGAACTCACGTTATTATTTTTAGATAGACAGAAAAGGCTATATGTTTTGAAAACCATACGACTGATCTCGATACAGTTCTCCAAAGTCAGCAATCCAAAACTGTGTCTCTTATCTCTCGTAGTGAAATGTACGCACTCGCCCATCCGACCATCCACGAGTGCGCTGCTTGGGGTATTTCCAAAGACAAAAGGAGCAGGTTGAATATTTCTAAAAGCCACAACGCATTTCCGTGTCGTTAATTACACCAAGCAGGTGACGTGATTTAGTGTAACCGCCGACCAGTGCTAAAAGACGTTGCGCGTCCGGTGCACGACTGACGCGCGCGTCAGCAAATCAATATTGCTCACTCACAGTGCAACACACGGCAAATGTGCTAAAATTCGTTGTGACGTTTAAACTGCTATTTTAGGAGATATTTTTGGAACATGCAATGATTTTTCTTGCATAGGATGAAGTCTCCATGCTATTCAAATCTTACTCTGAGCGCTGAAAAGAAACTCCTGGACAATTACCAACGCGTTACCAATAAGATGAATGCCTCTTTAGTGAAACCTTACGTTGTATTTCTTGTCCTAAACAGTTTACTGAACAGTTTAGTGTGGCCGTGCATCTACGTTATGGAATAACAGCAGTAGATCCGCTCTCAGTGACAAATGAGTTTCAAAATAAGAACCTTAGAACAACATCTAGAATAAAAACTGAAATGCATGTGCTTTTTGTATGATGACGTCATTAGAAGTCCATTAACAGCATAATAACTCGGTTCACTGTTGACACTAATACTCTAAATGAGCCGGTGACAATCTAAAAGCATGTCCAACCGTGCAGCTATATAATGTTTTCAGTGGGATTCTTCTGATTTTGCCCTTAAACTTAAAACTTTGTTGTTATGAAACAGTATTTAGCCAGCTCAATTTAAAGTTTAGTTACTTAACTGAGCTCCTTATGTCACGAGCAAGATCACTTAAATTGGGGCTCATTGTTACAGTCCTTGTGGTGCTTTGGTTTTGTAGTATTTGGAGTTTGAAGATCGTTTCTTAAGTCAAGTCTTAAATCGACTTTTTGTAATAAACTGTTTTTTTCAGGAATATATCCTCACTCAAACAGTTGCTTAAGCACTTAGTAAAGTTTCTTACCTCGGTAACTTACCTCAATGGATTTGCAAGTTTGCAGAAAGGAATTGCCAATAAATTACCAAACTTATCACGGACCGCTGAGAAAATACACAACTGATTTGAAGTTGAAAACATTCAGCCGTTAAACGTTTGTTCTTGACACCGATCTAATTGTCTTCTTGTCGTTTAGAAACACAAGACTGATAGCGTGCTATATTAAAAGTTAACTTAAAGTTCTCCAAAACCTTTGCCAAAACAATTTAATACTTTTAGAACTAACTGTTACATTAAATACGGTCTGAGTTTTAATTTGGGTTTTTCTGAGATACTAAAAGTTGTTCTGCGAAAGTTTTATTAGGCCGAATAAATTTTATACTGAAGTGTTTAGATTTTGCAGAAACCATGTGAGACGTAGTTTGATGAAAAACATCGTGCGAGCAGAAAAAACAGGTTAGATTTTCTGTAAAGCCACCCTTATTTCCCGAATGCTAATAGTGTGACCTATAAACAGAACGAATGTGTTATGCTAACACAGATGCACCATTTACTGGCGTCTACGAGTACAGCTGTAGTTGTGCATTCTATCCTAGAACATAACTATATGCCAAAGACTCTGCAAGGGCGGCGAGGTCCGAAACACTCAATACTTCTCGTCAAAGTATTAGTTCATTGAAAAGGTATGTCAGATAGAAAAACCAAGTTTGGTGAGAGGGCCACAGTGGCTATATGAAATGCCTAGAGAAATCTTGAAACCCAAGATATAAAGGGAATAATTTCGCGCAACATATCATTTGAGATTCCCAGTCGGGGAAGATCTGGAAACTGACCTGATGCAGAACAGCGGCAACGACACTCAACTTGTCGGGATGGCTAAAAAAATGGTCTCACAACCGCGACTTCTGTTGCTGGTACCTTTGTTCTCGTATTTTTGTCGTTTTATCTATATAAAGGGCATGCGTCCTGAAAAATCTTTTTCAAACATTACTTCGTTCGTGCGTTGCATAGTTTATAATCGAATCTGTGTCAAATGAAAACAGTCGGCTCTCGCCTTTTTTGCTTGTTTATAAAAGCAAAATGATTTTTTAAACGTAAATCGCAGTTTAGAAGTACGGTTAGCGCTCTACTTTCGATACTCTCCAATTTTTACCGTGCTAAATTTTTTCTGGATTACATCTGTTTTAAACACTTGTGAAAAGATAAAAACTCGGTAGCTTTTCACACCTTGTGCTTTGTCAACAATAACTTGTTAATTGAGTCATGTCGAGCTTGATTGCAAACAAATTCTCCCAACTACTAGTAGCACGCCATGGCGAATTGGGGCATTGGCAAGATTTGTACTTCATTCCACTGGCGATATCTGTTTGTGGTGTCCTAGTGGTGTTGAGACAAACTTTGCTTTATTCTTTCAGAGCCTGGTGATTTAAGGAAAGTCACCTTTTACCTGAAGCCCGAAGAGTTGTTAAAACCTAGCGATGCCAAAATCCTGCTTCGAAGACTTGATGGCGCACGACTTCTTTAAATACTCGTTTTGTTCCATTGTTTATGAGTTCTTTTAATGTTTTGCAGCATGGTCATAGCCACTCCAGCAGTCATAACTGAAGGTTTCAATGGTTTCCTGGTGTACGCACGTTTAAGTCTCGTCATCACTTAAGAGCTATTCCATTGAGTGCACCGGTCTTACAAATCAACATGGTCAACGTAGCCCATTGGTCAGAGCCGGACACCTTTAGCTCGAAAGTGCAGGATGTATCAAGATGTATGATTCAAATCAGTGCCAAAGTCGTGTCGAAAATTAATTCAAAAGTCCGATTTAATCATTGCATTACATTGTAGAACGCCGTGCGGCTCAACCGAACTTAAAGTTATTTTATTTCCATAAAATGAGTTCGGTACGACCCTCGAAAGCACTGCTCTGACACGGCGCCCGTTCTTTGTAAGTCTGTGCGCCATTTTATATAAACTGGAAAGCCAACATGTGTCTCTTTTGCTATGAATTAGTACAAACAATGTCAGTGAATTATCTTCCATGAGTTTCTTTAGACTCTTAGTCAAAACGAGTTCAGTTACGACCGTCGCACGCACTTTTCTGACCTGGCGCCCGTTCTTTGTATTTTTGTTTGACTTTTATATAAACTGGCTAGCCGGCATGTGTCTTTTTTGCTATGGATTAGTACTTATAATGTCAGTGAATTGTCTTCCACAAGTTTCTTTAAACTCTTTAGTCAAAATGAGTTCAAATGAATCTGGCCACGCCAAAGTTCCGGGTACCCGACCTCCTAAACACATTTTAATGCATTTGACCTGTACATTTTCAAAGTCTTCAGATGCGGAATAAAGATAAGTAATTAGAGCTTTGTTACCCTCGCGGTGCAGGGAACAAAACATTTTTAAAGGTTGTTGAACTGATAACAGTTTCTAGTCAGGCTATTTGTATCTTTGTTTCAGATTTCTTATAGTTTCTTGGGGTAGTCCAAGAGTATTTTGTATCATCCAGTTTAAAGTCCCCAAGCTTAGTCACTCTAGCTATATCGGCGGCTCTTTTACTTGGAGTGGCTGAAGGTTTTGCCGCTACTAATTCTGAGGAGTCTAAATACCATTATTATCTATCTGCGATTATGAAGTAATTTGTTAAAATGTCTTTTTGTTACGCTAGAGGGCCAAAAGCATTTTGAGTCACGGACAGTGGGTATTGTGAGTGATTTCTATAAGCTGATTGCTGGTTTCATGCCGGCCAACGCTATGCGAAGGATTTACGGGCCTTTGATAAGAAACTTTAAACCCACAACTACCCGATACCAGTTCTTCTTAAATTTTTGAAAAAGCAGATACAATGTTTGAAAGCGTGTTTCCAACCGCAATTCAGTTGCGAGCATATGTTCCTGCTAGCCGATACGTGATTGGGTTGTGGAACATTTTTAACCAGTTGGAGCTGTCAGAATTTGCTTGATTTACAAACCCAGTGAGCAGTAATAATATCTTGATAGGCACTATCATATGCTCTCAAAAGTATTAGCCTTGAAACTGAACGAAGCGTGACGTTCAACGCGTTATGTTATAAAAGTTAAAACATACACAAGTATTAAGCAAAAAGTGCAGCCAATATCTACCAAACGATGTTTGCATTTGTCGTTTGCACAGCTTAGTAAAGTAAATGTTGAACTATTTCAGCCGGCACGCGTTCAAATCATGAACAATATTTTATTATGCACAGCGTTACTGTCCAAAGCTTGTCGGGACTTTAAATGCAAAACACCCTTGATCTTTGTTTAAATAGTGACAACTTAAAAGCTTTCCTTCGATGTTAAAGTGGCACAAAAAGTGCCGAATTCACAATTTGGAAGCATTTCCGTAGTGCAAAATGACTTTGAAAAACTCCTTCATTTGCATCTCCTTTGATCAGAAAGATTGTACACCTTTGAAGGCAATGCTCACCTCCATGTATTAATTCCAAATGAACCGTTTTTACATTGTCCCGAGGGTTTAAACAGTTAATGAACACCCATAATAGGCCTTTTTACTAAATAGATTGCTGGCTCTCCCCCAATAACCAGAAAATAAAAGACTTTCTAAGTGATAGTGGTTGGCAAAAAATACATCGTGAGAGAATAGCTTTAAAACCACGGGCCGCCTCATAATACACTATCAAGGTATTGTTATGAAGCATTTCCAAAGCATATGCACGGCGAGTTAGTTTGCTGTCACAATAACAGTATTCACAACTCACAGCTTCCAGTCTCTTTGTTAACCCTTTTGGAATTAAATATACATGTTAAAACATGACAGCTCGCCTTGCTGTTTATCTTTAAACTTTTCAATCTCCAGCGAGCCATGTTACCCGATGACCGTTGCTCAATTCGACTTCGGTTTCAATGTCTTCGGTTGGCAACACAACACAGTAGCAAAATCTTTGTAACTAAATAGCAACTTTGACGAAATCTTTCATTAAGAGAGTCAGTGTCGTTTTGGATTTGTTGTTCTTTGAAGGCTTTACACCTGGCGGCTACCGGTGGGCAATCGGCGCACGTGCAGAGAGACTTTAGTTCCCGGCCGGCAAGTGGTCCGCGGAAACTGCTGGTGGTCGGACAAAAGAACAAAAAAACCACCATGACATCACCAGTCTGCCCTTCTTATTGTCTGCTCTCCCCGTTGCTAAGTGCTGAAAACCGTTGGCCCGAGCCAACTTTCTTTAGAGAGCACAAATTAGCTAAGAATACCCAATTACTCCATAGAATGCTTTGATTTCGTTTTGTTGCTCTTTTGAGTCCGAATCGCCCATTGGTATGTCGAAATAAAAGTTGAGGATGGCATCGAAAATAACTTTAGGATTTAAAGAGAAGTAAAAAGCTCCGTTTTTCTTTGTAGAACAATGCAACTTCACTCTGTATGAATAATTGACATGGCATGGTTTCAGGAAATAATATACTTCGTATTTCGTAATGTATGGGAATTAAACTCAAGAAAACAATAGGACAAAGAAAGGCGACCCGATTTCGACGCAGAAAAACGAAAAGTAATGAAATTGTTTTGTCAGTTCTCCTAGCATACGTTAATGCTTTAACGATTTTTCCGAAAGCTAATTTTCAGCCAATGACAAAGACATCCGTGTTATACTTGTGTGGACGTTAAAACTTTAATATGGAGAATATTTTGCACTTGCTACTCTCATGCGAGAACAATTTTGTTTCGCGCAATGTGATTGGTTGAGAGCTGGTGGTCGACTTGTGCGCAGAGTATCTGAGTGAGGCACATCATGCATACTCGATGAGTCTGCACGATCCGAGATTGGACTCCGCGCATTGTTCTCTGCAGCGCGATTTGCCATTTGCCCTCAACGGTTCCACAACCTGCTAAGCATTGAATGCTTAATGAAGCCTAACAGGTCTTTAATAAGTCAACAACGACCCTTACGAGACAAAGTTATTTAAAATTTGAAATTACATGAAGTCTTTTGTCGTACGACATCCGTGGATAACCGGGGTGTTTTAATGAGATTTTGGCTACTCAAACAAGTGGAATATTGTTTTAAAAATCATAAGCACGCACCTGCGTCGAGTTTGAGCCTATAATAAGCCGGCATAAATTCCTACTGCTCAGTTGCAGCCAGATTCTGATCGAGTCAGCACATAGTGAGCTTCATCAACTTCAACCTAGATTAGATTTAATTCTCCTAAACATCACCTTTGGATTAAAATCAGCTTTATTTAAAAGCCGTTGTAAAAATGCCGAGGTCTTTCCTTATAAAGAAAAAGGAGTTCAAAAAACCAAGTTCCAGTTACTTCGGTAAGTAGAACATTTTGCATTTTTTTGTAGCTCAACCTTTTAAAATTATTTAGTGTTGTGCTTAACAAATCTGTAGTTCCTTTTAAATTTTCGAGATACCTCATTTGTAGCTTTGGTATTTTAATATGGTTTTAGTTTTGCGATGCTGTAATGTTTAAAAATTTCCAAAGGTAGTTTTTGGCTAGCAAAATAAAAACTGTCAGCGGTGAGATTAATCATTCTGCGAAGTGACTGATCACTTAAATTTTTAACGTTTTCCGCTGTGGGATGTGCGGTTAAATTTTTCTAAGACAACTTGGTGAAAAGAGTATCGAGTTAAACTCCAGATGTAGTTTTGCTGAAACTTAATTTTACTTAATAAATTTTCACAAAGCTTTCTATTTTATTGGCGAGGAGACATGTCCATCAGCTTGGTAATTCACCAATCTGTAGACAAACTATCGAAGTGCTTCTAGCGAACACTCTCAGCGGTTAAGTTTCGCTGAACAATCTCGCATATCTCCTACGAGTTATTCACCTCCGTTAGTGTTCCTTATGTTATTGTCTAGTCATAGGTTTTATCAATTGTGGTCTTTTGCTGCCTAGTAAATTAAGGCCTTTCGATCTGTTCAATGTCTTAAAATCTTTGATAACAATACTGAATTATTTATCGGAATGGTTCACGACTCCGAATGTTCTAAGCCACTTTTTCCCCTTTACAACGCATTTGAGGTCTCCTTTTAAATAACGAACAACTATTCTTAAGTTTCATGAAAGCCGGTTAACCAAAACTTTGGTGTTTTGATGTTTCTAATGCTCAACAAGTTCTACTACAGCACTGCTTTGTTCAAAACTTGCACAAATTCAATAATCCTTGCAAACCTTTTTGTTTTACAAATTTGGAGGTCAGCTATGGATCTCAGATTTCAACCCAGTTTTGGAAGTGTTGACCCAATTTTTCTTTTGAATCATCTGTTTAGAAAATTGCTTTTGACTTGAGGAATAATTGCCACGAAAGAGATGAAGCTCTTTTGTGACTAATTTGAAAATGTATTTTAAGCAATTAATTATTAACAATGGATGACTATCGCGACCGTTTATGTTTTCGACAAAACCTTACCAAAGCAACTGTAAAACTCTCATCTAATAGGCTCACAATTCTGTTTGTGAGTGTAAAAGTGTTGGTAATTTGTTTGCAAGCACTCTGTTAATCAGTGTTCAGTAACGACTAATTTGAAGAAACTAAATTGATTCTCTTTTGACGTATTACAAAGGAAAAGCAAAATGCCTTGTGTCCACAAACAGGTTCCATGATCAATTGTTTGATGAAAATGACCCTACAACTACATTTCAAAGCGTTTGTTTCTCTGTGAAAAGATAACGGAGCATATTATTTTTGCGATAGTTCAAACCAAATTATACAAATTCCGAATATAGAGTTAGGAAAAGGAACACAGTTATTGACGGTCAAATATAAAAATAAATGCCTGACTCGCAAAAAAGTAACGTTTTTCAGGCTTTATTGAAGTCCAGATACCTTTATAGTATTTAAGATCTAATTGTTAACGCACAAAATCGTATTCGTTGTTAACGCACGCTTTTAGTCAGAACGTTTGAATTAGTTTGCTCCAAAGTAACTTCAGTGTAGTCATACAGTAAGTTTCTATACATATTCATTATAGTTGAAGGCTTTTAAACAGCCAACACCTGCTGAATTCACTAATTTTGTTTTTAGATTGTCCACGAGACTCGCTCCCGCCGACCTTCGAGCCAGTGGGGACAGCTTACTTTCAACTTATGGGACGATTCAGCCCCTCATCGCTACCCGGCAACACAACCTTCACAAGTGAGCAGTTCCTACAGCTACAAAGGCGGGAAAATGAGATCAAACTCGAGCCAGAGGAGAGAAAAATGGAAAGCGACTGGCCAACAGAGAACTCTACTAAAGAACTCAAAACTGAAATGTTCACTGAAACGAAAGATGATAAAGACCAAGACAATGGAAATGGTGAGAAGCCCTACACGTGCCAACACTGTAGCAAAGTATTCACACGCTCATGGAACTTTCAGCGTCATGTGCTAATCCACACAGGCCAAAAGCCATACAAATGCCAGAAATGCCCGAAAGCCTTCGCGCTTGCAGCCCATCTAAAAATTCACAACCGAATTCACACAGGTGAGAAACCCTACACATGTAACATCTGCTGCCGCGGCTTTGCCCAGCTTACGAACTTACAGCGGCACATCCTCACACACACGGGAGAGAAGCCTCACAAATGCACTTACTGTCCAAAAGCCTTTGTGAGCTCCAGCGATTTACGTCGACACGTTCGGATACACACAGGTGAACGGCCCTACAAGTGCAAACAGTGCTCAAAGGCTTTCACAACTTCCGGCAACTTACAGTCACACATTCTAACTCACACCGGCGAGAAGCCCTACAAATGTTCCATCTGCAACTGGAAGTTTATCAGTTCGAGCAACCTGCGTACGCACATCCGAATTCACCATTCGTATTTCATGGACAAATCAAGGAACCAGGATGGAGATTCTAACACTACAAACTACAAAGACGAACAGCAAATGCATGCAAACATGCCTTTCAAAAATTTATTGGAAATGAAAAGAGAGCAATCGTTCTATTGAATGTTACGTGTTTGACAGAAATTTTTACAGATTCATATGATTAGCTACAATTTATTGCGCTTTATCACAATTATAGATTCTAAGATTGTTTACGATGCAAGAAGATTATTTCGATTAGAAAAATGAAGTATAAAGAGTTTCTAAAACAAAATTGAAAGTAAAAACTTTAATGTACTGTCTTTTATGTTCTCGACGCTATTTATATAAGTATATTGCTATTTTAGATAATTTATGTATATATAACAAGAAAAACAATGGATACTAAAGAATATAGTCAGTACATGATGTATATTTGTAATTGTTCAAATGTCATTAAATTAAACCCACTCTGCCATGAACAGGTGGTGTATTGAGTTTTGTTTTCTCATCTATATTTATTGACTTTCAACTGCATCTTTCTTGGTCGATAAAAATGCCCCACTTTCTACATGTTTTATCAATAATGCTGCATACTAGAGAAAAACTAGCCAGTAAGAAACTAAACAAAAAAAGAGTACTGACAGTATATTGTTTTTGTAACTGTAGTTAATGCTTCACATTCTATTCACACAGTAATATATGATTATATCAATATAAATTGACTTTTATTAATTATTTTACCCTGAATGGTTTATTACAAAACTGATTGCTGTTTTCGTAGCTTCAAAACATAGCTTTACTAGCTACTTTTTCTGTTTTATTTCCTTCAGCAAGTTCTCGAAGCTCCGGCCTGTAAGCGAATATGAAACTTGATTTTTTTTTTCTATAGCAAAACGGTTAAACCTGTTCCAATTGCCAGGCAAAGGAACTTCAGCTTCTGTTAAGTGCATTTCCCCATCAATTAAAGTGAAGCTGTTTTTTTCCAAGATCGTTGGAACACTCCAACGATCGCTTGCCGTTTTCGTGAAAAACTCTACCTTGTGTTTGTTGACCTGAAACATTCCGTAATAGTAACACTAATCCTGGTAGTGCCATGAGCATTAAGGGAAGCTTGAAAATATCGATTTTGTCCACTGTCGAGGAACTTCATGCGGACCTTTCTCTGAAGACCCCATGACCCTCATCCCCCCTAGAAACGTCGTACATAGTTATCGGCGTTTTTAAGTTATAACAGAAACACTGCTTAGCTATTGTAACAAGTTGTTGTTTTTCTTAAAATAGCTTTCTAAATTTTATTTGTATAGCGTAGTACTTCGAGAAAGCTACATTACAAATGACTGTGCGGTACACGCCTTTTTATAAGAACCAGTAATTTTCGGTTCAGCCTTAGCTGTTCTTAATTTTTTGGCGATTTCAGTCTTAAATTGTTCTTAATTTGTTCCTATTTCCTGATATTATCAAACAGTGGATTAGTTGCCCGGAACATAACATGTAAAATGGCACTAAGAAAAAGGCTTTTGCTGTTGTTTCATCCAGCAAAAAATAATGCAACTGTCAATACAGCGTCAGCGATCGTGACGAACTTGCTTATCCCTGTATAGGCGCCCGATCACCAAGCTAAACTCTGACAAGTTTTGTTTTCATGTGCATCTCAATCTGTACAAAAGGATTATAAAAAAAATTCTTAATTTTTTCTGATCAAAACTTCAGCCTGGTGACTGTTTTTAGCTTGTTCTTAATTTTTGGGTAAATCTCAACCTGTTTGCTCTTATAAAGTTTGTTCTTATAAAAAAGAGCGTGTATTGGCATCAGAATAACTCTACACTTGTAGTATTTTAGTGGTCCAATCCTCTAAGAGTCAATAAATTTAGTGTGTTCTATATTTATTCTTGAAATATTTGATGGTCTACCGTAGCTAACCGAACTAAGTATATACTGCAGAGGAACAAAAAGCAATAAAATTATCACCATAATGATACCGCTTGCTTACGTTTCTGACATACGATTTAGGACATCAAGATTTTAAAGTTTTTAAATGTAATTAAAACACAAATGCATTGATGATATTTTAAAAGTATTTCTTGATTAATCTCTTTACTCACGTCAGCGATATACCTCAACATGCAACACGATTTTCTGCAACAAAAAGTCTCTTTACAAAACCTTCTAGGCTAAATTTACAAATTGATTCATTTTCGCAGATTGATGTTAGACTATGGAATTATATCCCAGGTGATATCAGGGTCATATCAAAAGGGATTTAAAAAAAACTTATCAGATCATCTTATCTCAACTCTCGAGAGTGAAGATCACTATTTTGATGTCTGCGAATCTATACAGGCTTTCTCAAAACTGAAAGCGGCAGTTTCGTAATCCTCCATGCGTCGATTCATTTCAAATTTAAACATAAATATCCACATATTACCATCGCGTTATTACAGTACTGTTGAAATCCTTAAATGTAAAAACTGCTTGATTCTATTTCACTATTCTAGCTAGAAAACGTATATCAACTGTAACCACTGACCTGCCTCGATTAGTTCTGTACTATTTGCAGGCCAGTGGTGTATCTCAATCATGTAA
>JAOBRG010346279.1:0-13947 GCA_027574985.1 Umimayanthus nakama | reverse complement strand
TTACCCGAGCCGTGCTGGTGTTTGCGGTAGCCGTACCAAATTTACCCGTGCTCGGACTACCTATCTAGGTGGTCCGAACACGGGTAAAATGTTTGGTACGGCACGGATAAAAACTGGCTCGGGAAAGCATTTACACTTAAAAAATTATCCGAGCCGAACTCTTTTTTTTGGTACCCGTACCATTTTTATCAGTGCCGTACGAAAAATCAGCTGTAGTGTACATTTTCCTCTTTGTTCTTTTAAAAGAGTAAGAGGGATGGCCTTTCATAGTATGGATATCATAATTTCAATAGTCCACGACACTATTAAAGCATTAAGCCAACTTTGCTTGTGATTTATCTGCGAATTCTGTCGTTTCCTAAATATAGTAAAAACAGTTACAATGTAGCCCATCAGTTCAATCAAGCGGACGGGCAGCATATCATATAGCCTATATAAAACCATTCTCAATGGCTACATCAAAGTAAGCATTTATTTCTCGTTTTATTTGGGTCTATGGAGGCGAGTTTTATAATAACCACACAAAATAAATTGTACATGATGATTCCTTAAACAGACACCGACATCTGTCTTTAAAGGTACAACAACAAGGCTATAAATATCAACAACTCATGAAGTCGCATCATAAACTCTAGACATCACACAGACGTTGTGTGTTGTTTGTTGCACGTGCATTTTCCTATTGTTGTTTTCGCGTGCTTACATCATTGCAGGGCCAGTGGGCGGAATAGTAGGAGCTGGCGAGGCTTCAGCCGCACCACCTTTTTGAAAATCATAAAACGTTACTGAGGATAAGTGTTCTCAGCCCTCGACTTGGAGTCACTAGCGAGCCCCCCTCCCACCCCCCCACCCCCACCCCCTCCATTTTCAAATTAGCTCCGCCGTTCCTGTATTGTGTTGTATTCTGACGTTGGACGAAACCCTTCTATTAACGGTTGACATTTTCTTTTCCTTATCTATACTAACATTTGTCCAGTAACTGTGCTCAAGTAGTGGGTGGCTCCTAAAATGGTCTACAATTGGGTATAGGATTTAATGGAGCCCAAACCAATTGTAGATTTGCCCAAACTTTAGGTATCCTACAGATGATCACTTATTGATTTGCTTTATATGTCAGCAACATTATAGCGGTCTTTACAGTTTCAATTCAATGTAAGGAATGTGGGGATGGAGATCGCAAACGATCTAGGTAATCCTCACACACACACACACGCACACTTTCTCTAACTCGCTCAGTAATGCTTGAAACGGCTCAAGATTCCACATCAGGAAAAGACGTTCTTTAAGTATTGAAGTAGGCGTAGTAACATCATGTTGTAAGTTTTATTTCTATGAAATACTCATTAATAAAGCAAACTCCCATGCAAAGTCTTATAGTATACCGCGCTCGTCAGAAGCCTTGTAACGTATCTAAACATCAAACACGAACTGAAAGCTTGGGTGACCTGTGAGCAAATGACATGCGTTGCTTCACTCTTGGAAAGTTCTCAGTCGCGCGCTCCAATCGTTACGTCACGCAGTGTTTGTTTCGTCACGTACAGTAGGATAAAAGCGTTTACAAAATCTGGAAAGATTAGAGATCAGTCTGTTTCTCACAAAACGTTTCCAGGTGTGAAATTCTTTTCAAAATTTACATGTAAAGATTCTAACCGTTCCGCAGTATCTATGCCGTGCTATTGTGAGGAGTTGCTACTGTTAGCAACTAAGAACTGTATAAGAGCACAAGAAGTATGAAGGTAAGTTAACTGAGATGTATGCCAGAAAAATCAGTTAAAAGAACATAAAGAAAACAAAAAGTAAAGTAAGAACTCTGAAACGTTATTCATACAGATATTTTTACAGATATAAACAAAAATACACTTAGCGCGATATATATTTTTTTGTCTGCTACAGCTGTAAGACAAAATGTTATTTTCATTGCAATACAAACGATTAAATCTAATTCTCTTAGCCGTATTAGTATTTTAGATACAAATGGAAAACTGGATGCCTCTTAAATATCTAAAACTTTAATCCAAATAACTGTTTTTTACTTTCAGCTCCCTCGAGTAGAGCACTATAGGTGAACAGGATTACCTAATAATTTGATAAAACTTTGCTGGATATTTTGCTTTTTTGTAGTTATAAAAGGTTTATAAAGATGTTGTAGTCCGGAAAAGTTTAAACGCTGATCAAGACTAACAAAAAAACAAACTTAGTTCTAAAAGTGTTTGTGGTTGTCACCATCCAGTATTGTGGGTTTATAGCGATTGAAGTGAAGGTGGTGTTCTAACCGAAACTGTTATAGTAACAGTACACTGCATAGGCCTATATGTTTTATTGTTGGTAGGTAGATGGTTCTGTACAATGTAAAACACGGGCAGGGCGATAAGGTTTGAGTTTACGCCATATTGATAGCGTTCCGCCTAAGAAAATGCATCAATTGCTGAGAAATCTCGACCAAACGCGCACTCATCTCATATATAGTAACAACGTTTTATTAGTTATTTGAAAATATCAATGGCTCCGATATTATCGGATGGGGATAACCGATATTACTGGATGGGGGTAACCGATATTACCGAATGGGGATAACTGATTGCAGGTTCGAGTCATTCCAGCTAGGACGGCCGGGAGCTCAGTCGATAAGGAACCTGGTTCCGATATTACCGGATGGGGACAACTGATTGTAGGTTCGAGTCATGCCAGGACGGCCGGGAGCTCAGTCGATAAGGAACCTGGCTCCGACATTACCTGATGAGGATAACCGAATGCAGGTTCGAGTCATGCCAGGGGCGTATTGTTATCTTTTGACTGCTTTGAAATCAAATAACGATTGAAATGTAAGGAATTTAGGTGGCATTTTACATCCAAAACGTACAGAGACAACTACTTTTAAGCTAGCCTGCTTCGCTTTCGGAATTCTTTTCGTTGATAGGAAGATGGAGAAACAGCGCTCGCTTGTGCGTCGCAACATTTTCTTAAGTTATAAAATGTTAACAAAGGCTCACTATTGGAACCTCAGTCGCGCGCTGCACTCGTTACGTCACGGAGTGTTTGTTTCGTCACGATCAGTTAAATAAGACGTCAACAAAACCAGAAGAGATTAGAGATCAGTCTGTCTTCAGGCTTCAAATAATTTTTTTTAAATTTACGTGTAATGGTTCTAATCGCCGGTTTTCGCAGTGTCGTCAGCTATTATGAGAGTTGTTTTTAGAGAAAACAAAAAAGCGAAGTAAAAGCACAAGAAAATGAAGGTGAGATTTAACTGAGATGGGGTTACATGAAACGCCGCAAAGTTTAACAAACGTATCTGCATAACAGAACGCAAGAGTTATTGCTTCAAAACGCATAGTAAACTAAGAAATGTGTAAAGTTTAAAATGACTGTTTTATATTTCTTACAGATATAAACATAAACAAACTTTGTGCAATATTTTTATTTATGTTTGTTTGCATATGAATACAACCATTGGAGTTGAAAAAAGTGGAAAAAGTATATAAACATAGTGTGACAGGGATATGGAAACAGGACATAGTCCCAATCGACAGCCTACCCTTCTTTTAAAGCTAACTCTAAAAGTTAGTTCTTTTAACATTCATATAGTAGTAGAAGTGTGTAAGAGGACATTCAGACAGTTTATTACACTGGCTGTAGGATGGACAAAAAGAGCAAGCGAGTCGTAGTGGTTGAGATGAGCTTCCCATGTCGAGATAATCGCCATTTCTCTAAGCTGTATAGCAAAATGTTATTTTTTCTTTACTTAGGGCTATATGTCGGATTATGATAAATTCTCATATTAATATTTTAGACACCCAATAATTTGGTGACTCTTCAATATCCAAAACTTGTCGGATATTTTACCTTCTTTGTTATCTTACGAGGTTCTCAGTAGGTATATGCTGTATGGAAAATTACAAACTCTGACCACGATTAACCAAGAAACAAATTTTTTAAAAAAGTGTTTCTCGCCATGTACTATTGTTAGCGTACAACTTCTTTTGTTTTAAGTAGGTTCGATTGGCCAATTGAATGGTGAGCATGGGGTGTTTTATAACCGAAACTAACATAATAACAGTTTTAAAATGTAATAAATTAAGCCGGGCGAATTGATTGGGGTGCATGGGGTGGTTTTATACCCGAAACCATTATTACAACAGTATATTATGTAATCATCATTATTGGGGTGAAGGTGGTGTTAGAACGGAAACACTGTTGCCAGAAGAATACATTATATAACACTATATGATATTTTTGTTAGGTAGAAGTTCCGTGGAAGTTCCGCAGAAAGCACCCTTTCCGTCTCTATATCCGTTAGGCTTGCATTGTTGCTGATTGTTGGGCCTGTGATTCTTAGAGAAAAAACCCTGGTTAACAATACTTTTCATATGTGTAGCAAACTTAAACTCTCTTATGTTAGAACGAAACTTTTAATTTTGTGAAAACGGAAGAATTGTAAATTTTGTTTGATAAAGTCGTGTCCAGCACTAACTAATAATATTTAAAAGCGACACTATTCTTTAGTATGTTTTTGATATTTGTATCACAGTTGTTCTTCACAATGTAGTTAGGAAAAGAGCACAGATAAGCAAAAGTTTTTTCTGTTTATTGTTTTACAAATTTCTATTTTGCGGATTAGACCTTGTTACCTATTAAACTAGTGATCCAGAGATGAGATGTTATGTGGATGTTCAAGCCCAACAAGGGCTATTTGTTTTTGCTAAAAAAAATGATTATTTTTTGCTAGTTTCATGCTTTTAGTTAACTACTTCATTTTTCTATCTTGTAAGTTTTTTCTAACTAGTTGTATTTTTTTCTAACAAGGTGATTTTTTCTAATTATATAACATTTTCTACTAAGTTTTTTTCTAGCATGTTATGGCTTTTCTAACTAATTATTATTAGAATAATCTTTATGTTCACCAAAAAGTGGATGCATTTGCACCAAATCACCACTAGGTCAGTTGCCGAGTTAGTAAGGCAGTGGACTAATGTTCCAGAGATGAGATGTTAGGCTAGTGTTCAAGCCCAGGGCATTTGACATTATTAAAGGAGTTGTTACTGTTTATAACTAGTTACTTATGTGAATTTTTAACCAGTTAGGTTCAAACTAGTTAATTTTTTCTATATTTCTATTGTTTTCTTCCTAGTTAGTTTTTTCTAACTAGATAATGTAATGTTTGAATAGTGCTTTTGTACACCAAAAGTCTACTCGAGGGCATCAAATTCTCTCTAGCTCACTTTGTAAGGCAGTGGAGTAGTGGGTGTGCAAGACCAGGATAATGATATTTGGCATTAGAAAAGATTGCAGTTAGTTTTTATTTTTAAATAACTTTTGTTTTTAGCTGGTTATTTTTTCCTGCATATGTGTTTTTTTTCTAACTAAATAATTTCTTACCTTGTTACATGGGCAGGAATTAAGGTTGGATTCCACAAAATTGATGATGTTCTGAGAAAATACATTATTTGCTGAGAAAAGAGAAAAGTAGTATACGCTTACTGTTTTGTACAAATTTTAGGAGTTTTTAACCTATCATGTTACGTAGATAACGCTCTGCCAAGTTCTCTTAATTTCGATCCCACAAGGACTGGTGGAACAATTGTGTTATCGATTTTTTTTTTAAAAACATTGAAGTCAAGGACGGCTGTGTGTCCTAATAAATAAGGAATCTGGCTTTGATTACATGGTGATCACCGATAACAAGTTTGAGTCATGCCTTTGGCGTATTTTTATCTTTTGATTTTTTTGAAATCAAAGAAGGTAGTTTCTCGCATCCAAAACGCATATGAAGAAAAATAACTTCTTTTATGTTAGCATGCTAGCCTGGTTTCATCGAAAAAGTTCGTTTCCTACATTACTTTCGCGCGTCAAGCATAGGAGAAAGAGAAAAAGCGAAAAAAAATGGAGAAGGCAAAAAAATAGAAAGACCGCTCGCTGTGTCAGTGAACGTTTTCTCTTAAATTCTGACCACGACTGAACACAAAACAAAACTTGATGTCACCGCCCAGGATTGAACTGGGGACCTTGTGGGTGTAAAGCACACGTGATAACCGCTACACTACAGTGACAAACACGTTGAGGTTCGATAGGCCTAAAGAATATTTTAATGTGTTTAGTTAATTTAAGGTTAATCGGGGAATTAGTGCGAAGTATTTGTACTCTTATGTATTCAGAAATCTAACAAATTTCGATTTCGTCATTTTTAAGTCCGCTTCTTTAGCTTCTGCATCATTTCATTTCAATTTTCCCATTTCTCTTTAATTTTAAAAGGTCTTGATTGCTACCATCATCATCATCACCATCATCTCATCGTCATTTAAAATTTTCGTCACAATAATAATAGTAATATCAATAATATAAATATAAGTAACAATAGTAGTAATAACAAAAATAGTAATTATATTAACAGCAGCAGTTTCAATTGCATGCGTCAGTCACATTAGTTGTTTCGTTTTAATGTTATGCTCAAAAATGGTCTCTCATAGAGACGAGGAGGGTTTGGCAGGGCGTAAAATGCAGCGCGACGTATTTAACCTTTTACTGGGAGAAAGGGACGCCATTAAAGCACGGAACGGACGACTCTCCAACGACGCTCGGTATCTCGTCTACGCTTCTTTCACTGTTCGTCGCGGTTTGATTTTTTTTGCACGCATTGCAATAAGCTTTTTCTACTATTCGTTTTGAGCTTGACTGTACAAAACAATTTAAGGCCGAATCAGTTTTTTTTACGACGTTTAATCTCACGTACTTGAAAAACTTCCAAAAAGGGACACAAAACAAAATGTCGCGCGACTTGGCCGAATGCAGAGTTAAGTTTCAGTTTCCCAACAAATAATCAACAGCACTGACGGTTCACAATCGCAAAAAAAATGGGAAGTCTATAAGAGCAGCAACTAAAAAGGAGGGTTGGAGACGTTCATTAGAGGTCTCTTGTGCTAACCTGGTACAGGAGAGGTGCAAAGTGATGTTCATAAATACTTGATGCAATGTAAGATGACACCAGAGGCTGGGTTCGCGCCTAATGAACATTTTAAGTCTGCTAAAAATCCTACTAAGACGATCTACTAACACACATTCCAGTTTTTCTAATCTCAGTGTTGTTATTAATAAATGACATTATTGTAACTTTCTTATCATCAAATCATCCAACCTTAACAAAAAGTGCAACTAAATTAATAGTCGTTTCTCACACCGCGAATCGAAACCCGGGCCACGGCAGTGAGAGCGTCGGATCGTAGCCGCTAGACCATGTGAGATAACCGTTGTAATCAAAACCTACGAGGAGAACTAGTGAGAAAAAATGGTTAAGCCACTATATCGATATTTTTTAAATGGGTATTTTAATAATATTAGTTCGGTGAAACGAGCTATAAAGTTGACATGCCTTTAAAAATTGCCCTAACCCTACCCTTTCAATTAATACCAACCCCGACCTCCACGACATCAAACTCAATCCCCAGAAGAGATATTTTGTTTTGTTAGTTAAATCCTTCTCAAAGTTTGAGAACTGTCAAAAAATTAACTTTAACCCGAGCTTAACACCAACCCTGGTCCTAACCATAACTTGAAGCGACTCACGCACACAGCAAATATACCTGCCGAGGATTGACTGCCGCGGCTCTACCGACTCCAACTGACGACATCGAGCTGGCTGTGCATTTTATGCACAATATTTAGGAGTCAGTTTCATTATCAGGTAAGGTGGCCCTGTGGCCTAATGGATAAGGCATCTGACTTCGAATCAGGGGACTGCAGGTTCGAGTCCTGCCAGGGTCGTTCTTTTTCTGTTTGGTTCTCATATTGTTATTTTAGAAACCCAATAGAAAATTTGGCTGCTCTATGACCATCCAATACTTTACCTGAAATTTTGCCTTCCTTGTTGTCATGAGAGGTTTTAAATAGACCAGTTTCGTATTCCCAATTGCCGCTGATTACAATGACTATGGACTCGCTTTTACAGCACGAACCTCGACCTAACGTTAAATACTCATAAATTTCAGAGTGGATATAAGCTTTTCACAGCTCTGTGTATTGTTGGAGATTCAGATCTCGCCAGTATTGGTGAATATTTAACATCAAGACGAGGCTTGTGCTATAGTCATTGTAATCAGCGGCAACCGGGCATACGAAACTGGTCTATTCCGCCCTAGGCTATCCAAGAAATAAACTTAAACCAAACAAAAAAAGGTGTTTTCGCTACAACCGAGTGTTGTGTGTGTAGAGCGCACGCGATAACCAAAACGCTTCGGTGATCGAAAGGTTGGAGAAGACGATTGTTTGCAGGTGACAGGAACAGACGCAAATATAGAAGTTCCGTGGAAGTTCCGTGAAAGGTCCGTGGGGGTCCGTGGAAAGGAGAAAGGGATATCATTGGGGTATACATTAATTTGGCAATAATCTATGCCCTCCCACCACCCAAAGCACCCTTTCCCTCTTTTATACCCGGTAGGCTTGCGTTGCTTCTGTTTGTGGGGTCTCTGATTCTTAATGAAAATACCTTGGTTAACAATACTTTTCATATGTGTAGCAAACTCAAACTCTGTTATGTAAGAACGAAACTTTTAATTTTGTGAAAACGGAAGAAATTATGTTTTTTGTTTGATAAAGTCGTGTTCTGCACTAATGTATCTGAGTGTGCGTTGTAGGTTATTCTAATAATACTTAAAAGCGACAATGTTCTTTGGAATGTTTTTGAAATTTCTATCACAGTTGTTCTTCATAATGTAGTTAGGAAAAGATAAGCAAAAGCTTTTTCTGTTTATTTATTTCCTAATTTCTGTTTTGCCGATTAGACCTTGTTACCTACTTAAATAAAGCTTATGTACAAGAAAGAGTTAGCGCTTTTTATCAAAACCCTTCTAGCTCGATTGGTGAGGCAGTTGACTAGCGATCAAGAGATGAGATGTTATGCGGATGTTCAAGCGCAACAAGGGCTATTTGTTTTGGCAATAAAATTTAAATATTTTGTTGTTAGTTTTATGCTTTTAATTAGTTACTTCATTTTTCTATCTACTAAGTTTTTTCTAACTAGTTGTATTTGTTTCTAACAAGATGATTTTTTCTAACTATATAACTTTTTCTACGAGGTTTTTTTCTAACTTGTTACGCATTCTCTAACTAATTATTATTAGAATTATCTTTGTGTACACCAAAAAGTTGATGCACTGGCACCAAATCACCACTAGGTCAGTTGGTAAGGCAGTGTTCCAGAGATGAGATGTTAGGTAAGTGTTCAAGCCCTTAATAAAGGAGTTGTTACGGTTATAACTAGTTACTTTCAAACTGGTTAGTTTTTTCTATGAATATTTTTTTTCTTCCTAGTTGGTTTTTTCTAACGAGTTAATTTTTTTCTAACTAGATAGCGTAATATTTGAATAGTGCTTTTGTACACCAAAAGTCGACTCGAGGGCACCAAATCCTCTCTAGCTCACTTTGTAAGGCAGTGGGTGTGCAAAACCATGATATTGATATTTGGCATTAAAAACGATTGCAATTAGTTTTTATTTTCAAATAACTTTTGTTTTTAGCTATTTATTTTTTCCTTACTATGTGCTTTTTTCTAACTAGTTAATTTCTTACTTGTTACACGAGTAGGAGATAAAGGTTGGGTTTTCCACAAAATTGATGATGTTCTGAGAAAATACATTATTTGGCAAGAAAAGAGAATACTAGTATACACTTACTGTTTTGTACAAGTTTTAGGAGTGTTTAAACTCTCATGTTACGTAGATAGCGATCCCACAAGTACTCGTGGAGCAATAGTGTTATCGAATATTTTTTGAAAAAGATTGAAGTAAAAGGACGGCTATGTGGCCATATAAGTATGGAATCTGGTTTTGATTTCATGGTGATAACCGATAACAAGTTTGGGTCATGCGATTTTAATTGGGGAGTCTTCCATGGCCTGTCACTTGGGTGCATACGAATTTTTTTTTCTGGTAGCGTTTCGTCAAGAATGGAGTTTTTAAGTCTTGGTGAAAGTCACAACTTTGCAGTCGACATTAAAAACTTCATCCCAGCTTTCCCTATTTAGTTTTATAATCAAGTCTGCTATATTTCCTGACTTCATTATTCTGATTTCCCTCGTAGTGGCTTTCATTTTAACCTGCAATTTGGGCTGCACGAGTAGACATCGGTGATCGGACCTCCCCAGTGGAGGAAGATGTTTCACAGGGTCAAACAGCTCTCGCATATTTGTGAGACTCTGGTCAAGCAAGTTGGGGTCGCGGGTTGGGGCATATACTAGTTCGCGCAGGCTAAAAAAGTCACCGGCTAGCAACATACTGGCACAAGGAGTATCTTGAAGTAGCTTGTCTAAACATCCGGTTAGATACCATTTCCTTTACTTCTGCAGCGTTTTTTCCTGGAGGGAAGTAAACACCGGCACTAACAATACAACTATATATGGTCTTGGAGTTCTCAATGGGTGTAGTCTCAACCAAAGCACTTCTTTGTCTTTGTCTTCTAAAGAAGCGATACGTTTCGATCTCAAGTCATTTTTGACATACGCTACCACTCCATCGCCCCGCCTGCTCACTTGATATTCTGGTAAGTTACGTAGTTCTTACCGATCGATGTGCTTGAGTTGGGAACGTTATGATCGACATAGTTACTTTGTTGTTTACCATAACTCCCTGTAATTCATCAATCTTGTTTGTAAGACGGCAAAAATTTGTAACGAGCAAAGAAGGTATGGTAGGTTCCCTGTTGGTCGTTGTAAGCTGTATTTGGATGCAGTTAGTTGGTAGGTGGCCATTTTGCACATCGTTGCATATCAAAGTGCTATATTGCATATTTAATAAGTTGGGTTTTTTCATACTCCTCCGATCATCTTTTTGCGGTCAGTAAAAGCCACTAATGGTTTGATGGTAACTTCTCCTTACTGTTGTCCACCGCGTTTCCCTCTTCTTGGGGTTTGCAAGTTATACGAGGCAAATTTTTTTCCATAAGTAGTTTTGCCCAGGCCGGTGAACGATCCGTGACTGGTCGTTGAGATCTTGTTTAGAAGCTTGGCAGATTTTCGCAGTGACAACAGAAACATTCTTGAATAGACTAACATAGTTGGAAACTTTAAATAGATGTTTTTTTAATAAATTACAATCGTTAGACCATAGAAGTGTATTAAACTGAAAAGACGTGCAGAGCGAAAAATCAGTGCAGCCAATCTCGGCGCAATTTACATGTTCAGAACATGCGCTGTTCTTGCACACAACTGCGAACGATAAACTGCTCTTGGGATATTATGATGATCACGCTTTCAAAAAATATAACTTACCTAAACCACAAATTATTATTATTTGTTATTTTAGGATCAAACAAAAATATTTAGCTCTAAAATCAAAGAATTACACTTACAAATAGAAATGGTAAAACATGGCACGATCTTTTCCGGCTTTTAAAGAAACGTGAACTACCAGTTAAAACTTGAAAAAGTAAGTGAAAAAAAACAGATAGCAATCATCTGTAGTTCGAGTGGAAAGGGCAAATCATCGACAGTTGCTTGATGACACAACGATTAATTTCTCTTCGATTCTTTTCATTTTTAATAGTTTTACTCCATTTTATTGTATTATTTTATTTTTGTTATTGCTATTATTATTAGTAGTAGTACTAGTAGTAGAAGCATAACTACTGTGAGTGCTTATTTTTTAGTAACTTTAGTGATTGTAAATTCTACAGACTGTACCAGTGTAATTTTGTTTTTTCTTTTATTTCTCTGTAACTTTTCAACATATCTGCACCACGTAATTTGTAATATTCGTGAACTGTAGTTGCAGCTGTTTTGAAAAAGTCAGAAAGTGTATTATCACGTGAAAAAATAAAATGATGTTGTCTCGGCCCCGAGTACAAGTTAAATGAACTCGGAATTGATGCTTTTATCCGCTAAACATTTCAGTTCTTTGGGTGAAAAACTATCCAACTGTTTGAGCGCGCCTCTTTGGCTAAACCCACGAACTTCTAACAATAAGTGAACGTTACAAGTAAAAAATCTAAGTATGAAAGCAATGAAGTCCACAGTAGAAAGTTTGAACTCAAAACAATGGCCTAGAGTGGCCTCTCAAGTAGAGTTTCGTGCAATGCTCACGTCTTATGAAATAATGACACGTCTATCAATGTTGGCAATTTAAAAGTTCAAATCAAAAACCATTAGCGTTGAACTTCCTCGTTAAAAGTTCAAAAATTGGGGTTTAATGATTACTTCTAAACCACACCTTAAAAAACATAAGGTAAATTTTGGTCAAAATGTAATTGCGTGTTTAAGCAGCAATAGCTAAAATGGAGACCACAATTGAATTTTAAGCCTTTTCACTTTTCCTGTTTAAATGACTCACTCGTTTCTTTATTTGTTTTGCTTGAAAGGGAGTGAATCTGAAGAGTTGATAGCTTAAGTTTTGAAGCCCTACGATGATTGAACTATTATGTATATTCGGTTTTTCACGTTCTCTAAAAACTAATATATCAAGGTTAATAATAATAATAATAATAATAATAATAATAATAATAACAATAATATTAACAATACTTATAAAAAATCAAAATAATAATAATAGTAATGATAACAGTAATAAGTATGATCTTTTAAAATGGTGAACACGTCACAGCCATTGGTTTTCAGTGACATCCCGTAGAAATAGAAAAGTTTATACTTAAAGTGATTGGATTGTTAAAATTATGTGTTACTATGGCTGTTTTTCCTCTCTCCTGTAGCCAATAGGCGGAAAAAAAACTTGAGTATATTAACTTGTTTTAATCAACTCCGTCTGACATTTTTAAAAAAATAGGCAGTCGATGACTGCATGTGGCTCAGGCCAAATATACCAATATGACCTTGCAAAATCCTGCCTTCTGATTGGTTCACACACACTGTGTATTCGGACCGATTTCCGACATGTTAATTTTCAGAAAGATTTCTGAGGATTTCTGAACACTTCTGAAGATATTAAGAACATTTTTAGAAAATTTTCAGATGCATAAAAAACAGTTTTTAAGGGGCGAGTTATTTTATCTTTGAGGGGGGGGGTTTCGTTGAGCAGGAATTTTTTTGATATAAAACACAATAGCAGGAATTTTTTTTTTTTAACTGCAACATTTTTTCCCCATGGGAATATGATGCAGGATATTTTTTTTCGTTCACAGAACTTGGCTTGCAGGAGTCGCTTTTTTTTAAAAAAAGCCGCCCCCCCCTCCCTCAAAGATCAAATGGTTTGCCCCTAAGTTCTGAAGCTTTGTGATAATTTCTGAAAATCTAGTTCCAATTATTTTTGTAGACCTAGGCATAGGATAAATAACTGGAAGTAAAAAACTCATATAATAAACAAATTATTAACCTCGCTTCTTCAGTCTGCATTTAAAAATATCAGACCTCGATCTTTTTTGTCCGAACCGCGCTGCACTTGGTCCGTACTGTCAAGACCTTAGTCTGATATTTTTCCAAACAGACCTCATGCTCATATAGTATAATAAAACTGTTTTTAAATCTATTAGTGTGGAAGATGGGCAGATTAAAAGCTTGTTCCTAAGTATCATTGAATTAAATTGTTTGTGAAAAAATTGTTTAAAATAATTTTGTCAGGTTGCTGATGACGTCACTTGCAAATGAAGAATTTCAAGAAATGAAAACTTATATCAATGCAGCTTAATAAATGCTTGTCATGGACACTTGTTTATAACAGATAGAAATTTGTTGTTTCAATACAGCATGTGACTTCTGGTATTCTACATGTTTTTTTACAACTTGAATATATGTTTTTAGTAGTAACAAATATAGGTTGTCAATAAGAAACGATATGTGGGAATGTCAAGCGTACATTAGATGTTGGGTGCCACACAATGTTATTCCGTGAAATAGATATCAGTCAAAGGCATTTAGTGAATTTAATGAATCCACATTGTCAGTGCTAAAAATACATTTAAAACATAACATAGAATATTTTTGGGCGGGCCAAGAAAAGAAAATGAGAATCTAAA
>JAOBRG010346268.1:0-13949 GCA_027574985.1 Umimayanthus nakama | reverse complement strand
AAAGAGAAACTGTTGTTTGTTTATCAGATACCTAGTTTTCTGCATTAGACCCCTTTCTTGTTGACGGCGTAGATATATATATATATATATACAGCTATTTGCAAAAATTTTGCACCCTCTCCAAATATATATAAGTATATACATATATCGGAGAATACTACTTAATTGACCTCAAATGTCACTACTATCATTAAATTTTAAGTCAGAACATATAAATTAAGATCATTCTACTGTCCAATCCACAAAATCATCAAAATCAAACGAATTTAGCTGCCACGTGCTCACTGTCATGCACTATTTATCTATATATGTATATACTTGGGGGTGCAACATTTTTGCAAACAGCTGTATATATATATATATATATATACATATTTAAAACAAATGCATAGAACAATGTGCCCTCCCGGTTACCAGCATAACGGCATTATGGTAGCTCGTGAACTTGTGCCACGATGTACGGTTGCACATTGTAGGATTGCGTTGTGGAGTCACCAGAGTACTCAAAGCGCGAAGTGTTCTTCCATAGTCTTCACATGCCATTTGCAAGCAAATCGCAAAGTAGTCCCACGTTATAAATAGAAATATATCTACGACGAACACACAAGAAAAAACATGTCGTCACGAATATGATTCGAACCCACGTCCCCCTGATTACTAGTGGGGTATGTTACCACTACACTACCGCGACAACCATGCTGGCAACATAGCTATCTTACGGACTGTGGACGTGTACGTGAGTTTTCCCGGGCAATGTTTTCTAAAGGTTGGATGGCAAAGCCTGATAACTCTTAACACGTACCTTAGGTCTTTAAAAGTAACTTCGGGAAAGGGTTACGGCCTTTTCAATTACGTTGTAGATATGTACGAGTGCTTATCTATTTGCAAATACATATATAAATGTAGTTTTCAACACACGAAGAAACCCATCATGTATATTTAAATAAATAATACACACAAAAAAACATTTTGCCTCGAATGGGATCTGAACCAACTACACTACCGCGAAAACCATGCTGGGTTTTTTCGTGTATTCATAACTTTGCATAGATTTAAACTAGAAAGATTGATTGTTAAAGGTATTTCTATGTGTTAGCTGTAGTAGATAGCTTAATAAGGTGCAACGTAATTGGATGAAATAAAAACATAAATAGAAACAAAACTTCTACTAATAGCTAATTAATATAAAACTTTATTAGTATTAAGAATACAAATAATTTAAAAGGTAAAATGAAAAATGTTTTGTGGTTCTGGAGAAATTTTCAATACTGCTTTTTTTTGTTACTTAGAATCCTTGACTCCGTCGATGAAGCCATTAGTCAATCAGCGAAATGAGTAGTTTTTTGTGGAATTGCTGATTCGGAGTTAAAGTGTTACTTAAGAAATTTCTGCTGCAATAAAAATTTTGGTGTGAACCTGTTTTGTTGTTGTTGTTACAAGTCACTCCAACCCTAGAACTGGCAGGCTAATTGTCACACATCTAAAGGCGGGGGAGGGGAGGGCGGGAGGAAGGGGCGGTAACCTTGCCATTTCGGGGCGGAGCAACAGAGTCCAACTTACGGGCTTATATAATTCTGCCTGGATTAAAAAGAACGTATGCACCCATCGCACTTAAATCCGTCCATCTCCCCTCCCCTCCCACCTACGCCGTTGCTCACCTCAGTGCGCCCCGTATCCAGTCAGGCAATGTCCACAGCACGCACAGGTCTTTTCAAGCATCAATCCAGTCTCCAAGTCTGGGTCTACAGTTAAAGCAAGAAAATAAGTCACACTTCTGTAGCTCTTGCAGTTCAAAGCCACTGACAGAGGCAAAAAGGCACAAAAATTATGCAAATCTAAATGGGTGACTGTCCGTGCACCGGAAGGCCGGCATGGAACGGAGCAAACATTTCCCACGAGTTCAACATCCCCCCGGATTGGCTCAGCGCTAGTTGGTTGGATTCGGTTGCCGGTAACAGCAGGCCCCATGGGTGCAAAACGGGCATTCCCCAGACAAACGTGGGCGTAAACGCGCGCGTTTGTCTGGGGAATGTCTCTGAAAATTGGGACCCCATCTGCGCCCCCGCCCTCCCCCTGGCAACATTTTCAGACCAACTGGGTGGCCTGTTGTCACCCCCAGATATGGTGTGCACGGCAACCGTTGCCATGGCAACCAGGGCCAGACCAAAGGGAACCCATGATATCACTGCCAACCAAAGTACCCCAGAAACACCTTCTTTAAAAGTCAGACAGATCATTCTTGCAAACAGTTGCGGTTGGGAGGGTAGCTGATACCATGACAACCAGCGCAGACACACATTCCCACTTGGCCAGTTGGTGCCCCCCATTCAGGCATTTCTTCTGCCAGGATTTAAAAGAACGTATGCACCCATCGCATTTGAATCCGTCCATCTCCCCTCCCCTCCCACCTACGCCGTTGCTCACCTCAGTTCGCCCCGTATCCAGTCAGGCAATGTCCACCGCACGCACAGATCTTTTCAAGCCTTAATCCAGTCTGCCAGCCTGAATCTACAGTTAAAGCAAGAAAATAGGTCACCCTTCTGTAGCTCTTGCAGTTCAAAGTCACTGACAGAGGCAAAAAGGCACAAAAAGTATGCAAATCTAAATGGGTGACTGTCCTTGCACCGGAAGGCCGGCATGGAACGGAGCGAACATTTCCTTAGGTACAGGTGCATGAAGCACAAGAAAATTTGGTGAAGAAGCAAGAGGGTGGGGGTCTGTAAAGAAAATTTTTAAGCAGAGTTTGTCATTGAAACTTAATTTAACACTTGATGTTCCTGCAAGATGACCTTATGGCTACTTCAAATGTGGATACACAATGGCAAGATAACTTTTTACACCTTTTAGAGAATACACTGTATTAGTATGCTTTTATTGCAGTAGGGGCAGTGCTCGTTTTATAGGTGATTCAAGTTTGGAGAAGAATGCGTTACAATTTCCAGGATGATCGATCTTGTTCCAAGTTTTATCCTGGCGTTCTTCATCAGTTTTTCTTACGTGTGAGTGTTCATACATATTTTAGAAGTTACATGTAAACATCTCGCCGTTGCACACGCGAGACAGATTGCGCTTTTGAGCTCGAGATATCCTCGGAGTAGCTATCCTGAACGCAGAAAATTAATTATTTTACAAAAACTTTGAAACTCTTAAAAATCTCAGATAACTTTTACCAATACTCTCAAGTTCAAAACAAACTTTCGATCGGGACGTTAGCACGTTGTTGTTGGTGTGCAAGAAATGAATAATCTTGTCACTTCTACAGTATAATCCTATTTTTCATCTTCATTTTTTTGAGCTGCTTCGTATCATTGAAAGACGAGCTAAATTACAAGGCCAACAAGTTATACACCCTGGATACGTAATACGTATCCAGGGTGTATAACTTGTTGGCCTCGTAATTTGAAATACGCAAAGCAAAAGGCCCAAAATATTCGTGAAGTTGTGCGCTAGTTGGTTTTTGTTTCGTTCAGATAATCATGCAAGCGCACGCAGTCTTCTGCAGAGCGAGCGGTACACAGTTGCCGCCAGAATTATGATAACTAGAACTTATATTCTTTCTGTGGAAAGAAGCCGCGTTATCCTCTTTTTATACGTACATGATCAAGAATATCCTGAAAGTAGCAAGCTTTGAAAGAACGACAAGAAATTTAAAAGCTTACCCAGAGCCGTAGTCAGAATGCCGCCCCCAGGAAGCCGCCATCTTGTTGTGACACGTGATTTTGTTTGTCATATGAAACCATGTGAAACCTGATGTAGTTTTAGTGCGCGCTCGCGAGATGATGAAAGCTATTTTGAAAGCTGTCACCGCCACTGTACATTTCAATCGATTAAATCCGGCATGGTCTCACAGAGTAAAAGTTCCATCCGCTAGTTCTGTTTCTACGGGAAAGCGAAAGAGAACTCAAAAACTGATAAAGAAATACGAACGTAAGAGAAAACGAAGCTGCCTCAGAAAAAACGCTCCCTTTAGAAATGTAGGACGAATTGTTCATTGATTTTTGGACACCAACAAACATGTGTCGTGCTTCAGATATCATTTAAATTCTTAATTTGTGGAATTCAACCGTCTGACAAACGATGGGTTAAGAAAATGTGGAGTGAGCTAATTGCGTGATCAACTACAGGATCCAATTGCGACTCCTGAAGGTGCGAAACTGTGGTAAGTTCAACCGTTATTTTGGCGCTCGCTTTACAAGATGCGCAAAATGTTTTCACACAGTTTTGTAGAGCTGCCTTTTCTCTATCTGTTCATGGTTGTCAGCGTATTTCATTCCGAGCCACTTTTGAATAACCTGCATTTGAAATACTCTGGTCGCCGCGTTTTCGGTTTTCTTGCAAAAACTGGCCTTGCAAACTGATGTGTGAGAGGGAACAGATAATATATTTTGCAAATTAAAGTACAGCAAAACCAAGAAGGGATTCAATCTTAGCTTTTATTCAGATATTTTGGTTAGTGAAGGCCGCGAAATGCATTTTCACTGAGTTTGAATTTAGCCGACAAAACGGTCGGTAAACAGATGATTTTGACGATTTCGAGGTCATTCGCTTTAATTATCGATATTTTTTATAATTTTGCGTTTTGAAACAAAAAAAAATCGTTTTTGTTTGTTCCCGATAGATGTCTGATTAACCCACAAAAAATGAGCGAAATACATGTCTGACGCCCATACGAGTTGGTCGGTTCTTAGGCGGACGGCCTCTTAAGTATGTTCAGCAAATAGTAGTCATTATAATAACAAAAGGGAAAAATAAGAAATTCAAATTTAGAATCTTTTGTCACCCTTTTCCTCTCAGGATTGGGATTGTTGCAATACCCCTCCCTCCAACTCTTTTTCATGGCAAACACTTTTGTTTCACTTTTAATAGATAAACGGGTATCTGGACAAGGGGTGGATAAATTAAACAAATTTCAATTGTCCCCCCTCCCCCCTCCTGAAAGAGAGGGTTAATAAAGCCTTGCGGGACCCCGTAACCTATTATTACGTTGGTGTATTTGTAATTGTTAATACCAGTAGTGCGGGTTTTATCAGACGGATCAGAATTGAGCTACTCATACAGATAGCCTTGTACTCCATAGTCACATAAGGAGTTTGGCATGATCAACCAAGTCAATTTTCTTGGCTGGGTTTATAAATACAGCGTATATGTAAAAACTAATTTAAATAACGACATTATGCGATCACTGCAAGCAAGTTAAAATTAGTCGCTACAAACTACAGCGAATTCATGAGATCA
This sequence comes from Umimayanthus nakama, assembly GCA_027574985.1. Lineage (NCBI taxonomy): Eukaryota > Metazoa > Cnidaria > Anthozoa > Zoantharia > Parazoanthidae > Umimayanthus > Umimayanthus nakama. The sequence goes on along the minus strand of JAOBRG010346268.1, from coordinate 8,714 downwards.
CGTCTTGCAATTATAAACAAAATTTTCTATGGAAGGTATTCTTTGATCATTTTAAACAAGCTGACATGTCAAATCTGCCTTTCTATTTTACAGCAAATTTATAAGATCACCTCTTAAGGTTTAAATGAAAAATTAAAATTCAAAGTAAACTGGATATTTATATAATACTCTTTCCATGTGGCATGTTCAAGAAAAACATACAAGAAAAACAAATTCAAACAACTCAAGCTTGCGAAATACATTTATTTCATGCAATTCAAGGAAAATTCATTACCTGACTCGTGAATTCCACGTTAAATTTCACTCAATAAAAAGATATCGCACTCATCGCTTCGCGATTCGTGCGATATCATTTTTCTCGTGAAATTTAACGTGGAATTCACTCGTCAGGCAATGAATTTTCCTATAGTACCACACAAAACAACTAACCAACTTGTTAGATATCAATTCATTGACTCAAATTATTAAGAAACCTACACAAGTTATAGAGAAGTCACACACGTTAATAGACCTATTCATAGCCAGTGACAAAGATAGCATAGTAATATCAGGTGTTTAATCTTTGTCCAATAGTAATCATCACCTGATTAATGCAACTACACTGGAAATAGATGTTCCTAGAAGAAACCCAAGGTTTGTCCAAACAAAAAGCTTTAAACATTTTGTGAAAAGTCAATTCCTAACCGATCTTAAGACCGCGTTGTGGCGAATTTAAATGAGATATATGATTTAAACGATACCTGGGTGTTGCGGAAACAATTTTTCTTTCTATTGTTAATAGCCACGCGCCGTGCAGATAGATGATGAGAAAAAAGGAAAAAGGAAACCTCATGGATAAGTAGTTCAAGTATAAACGAACTACGTTACCCTTGAAGTAAAACGAAACCAGGAAGAATATAATCAGAAAAAAACTTGCTGCTGCAGCAAATATTCATGAAAAAACCTAGTGGGTACTAACCGGTCTAATGGGGTGAAAATCACTCAACTCCGAGATTTACGAAGTCATTGACTTTACACAAAGAAACATGACAAAACCAAAGGAGATCGCAGGTTCTTATAATAACCATTTCACAAGAACTGGCCCAAAATTAGCCGAAACTTTTCAAGACGCACCGGTAAATGCCGATTCATATCTATCGGAAACTCAAGTACAGTTCAATCTCAACTGTATCAATCCCGCCAAGGTTTTCAAACAATTGCAACTGTGCAGATTAAATGTGGTGAAAGCTACAAGAGTAGACAACATACCAAACAAAGCACTCAAATTTGCACATCCCTAACATGTGAACAGTTAGCCTTCTTTTTTAACAACCTATCAAACTAAACGAATACCCGCATAATACTAAGATTGCGAGAGTTTCTTCCATTTTTAAAGCAGGAGAGAGAAAAAAACAGGCAATTACCGACCAACATCTGTTTTATCATGCGTAGCACGTGTTTTTGAAAAAATGATTTACGAGCAACCTATTCTTATTTGACAAATAACAAGCCTCTAAACCCGCGGCAGTCTGGCTTTCGATCATTACATACAACCTTTGCTGCACTTCTCGGCCTGACTGATGACTGGTGCTTCAACATCGACAGATGGATGGTTAATGGAGTTGTGTATTTAGACCTAAAAGGGCGTTCGATTACGTCGATTACTCGCAGCTACTAGCTAAACTAAAACACATGGGTTTAGGGCAAAATAATAAAGACTGGTTCTAAACGTACCTCTTTGCTAGAGCCCAAAACTTGCTTTGTCAACAGTGTATACTCTGATAAAAAGTCTATTATCTGTGAGGTCGCACACGGTTCATTTCTTGGTCCTCTAATCTTTTTAATTTTCATTAATGAGCTCACCACAAGATTTAAATTTGAAAGAGGAAAAACGTATGCAGATGATACGGACATCACATTCTCATCAAATAAAGTAACTAATTTACAAAGAAAGATGAACATATTGACCCTATTTATAAAAGCTCAGAAGAAACACTTTTTTGGTTCAGGAAAAAGAAAAGCAACATCATAAAGCGAGTTTAGTTTCCAAAAAAATAATGTTTTGCTAACAAATATTAAAAACACCCGAATGTTTCGGACTCCAAATTGATGAGCACCTCACATGGGAGGCACTTGTAGAAAGTGTTGCAAAGAAAGTATCAAGCTCTCCTTTAATGCTAGAAAAAATTAAGGAAATGCAAAAATCCCGATAACCTTAAAAAAACATGTTAATCTGTCATTGAACCATATTTCGACTACTTCTACGTTGTTTGGGATGACCTTAGCTCCGAAGTTACAAATAAACTCGAAAACAGAGCAGCAAGAATAAACTATGGAGCTGACCATACACCAAACGCTCCAAACAGATTTTAGAAAAGCATCAGTGGCGTACACTAAAGCAAAGAAGAGCCGAGCAAAAAGCAATTATGATGTACAAAATAGCAAACAAATTAACGCCAACCTAAATGGTGCAGATGTTTGATAAACACGATGGTTAAAAAATACAAGACTTGAGAACCTCAGATAAATATATTTCACTCCCAAAGGGGAAAACCGTTTATATAGTTCTTCGAATTTTGTAAGAGCGTATACACGGCTTACACAAAAAACAGAGTACTTAAAGTATTCAAGTTTTGATGTAAGAACCATGGATAAATAAACTGTCTTATCCTATTTCATCTCATCTTATCTTATATTATCTTATCATATCTATCTATATATCTATCTATCTATCTATTTATCTATCTATCTCTCTATCTGTATGTCTGTTTGTCTATCTATCTATCTACCCTTCTGTCTACCTATCTATCTAGGATGAAACAACATAGAAATAATTACTTTGGCGTAATACATTGCTATTTCGAGAGAACACTTTTCAGTTCTTCCTCAAGGGCGTTTACATACCCAAATATGAACATACTGAAGATTAGTGTTGATAAAATAATTTTTAAAAAGGTCTGTAAGAAAGCTACAGTTACCTTATTTAAAACTGACGATGACGATGCCCTCCAATTAACGTCAAAAGATACGATCACAAGTGGACTACAGTTATTAAAAGTTTTACTTTGCTAGCTTCAAAGTTTCGATTTGTAGTGTCGGATCTCTTACCTATCTTACTTGGAGGGCACATTTTGAACCACTGTTTCAAGCATTTTTTAAATTTTTCTTGGAATAACTTGGTGTGCATTCCAGAGCTGCCAAATGTACACTGTTACCATGGCGACTTTTGCATTTTTCAGTATTTATTTTGTTAGCCACTCCAACACTCTTTATTGAAACTTAAAAATCAAAACTTTTTAAGAGACATACAGATGCGTTCATTACAAGTTATTTTAGGCCGAGATTTATTAGTAATAAGTACTTATGTCAGAAAAAAGAAATGTGTTTGAGGTAAGGAGGATTATTCAAAACTTTTAGCAAACTTAAATTTTGTACACTATTGCGTCGGTAACAGGACTACAAAGGACCGAATAGCTAATTTTTATGATGCATTTTTGGGATATCTTTCAGAAAATTTCCCTTCCAAATTTTTGTGTATTTTGGTAAAATAATTAGGAACATGGATATAAGACTGAATTCTTACACCAATCTACCTTTCAGTAACAGTTCACTGCGCCACAAAGCTAACGTGTTCCTCTATGAGCAAAGTGAAGCCAATGTTAATGGTTTGCCATGTAGTACAGTTTGAAAATATTAAAAAACCCTATGACTTCATTTGGATGTTAAAATTGTGAGCTTACATTAAACCTTTCTATCAGGGGATGTTTTCCAACACCCCTTCCCTTGGAGGAGTGAAGGAGGTTGTTTAAACCCCTTCACCTAAATTTTACTAGTTAGTTATCCAGTGATTTGAAACATTACACACACTTTGACATAATTACTTGTTGGTTATTTATTAAACTACAACTACTAAAAACTTTAGACAATTAGTTAATTTGTGCGTATCTTTTGGTACAAAAGTAAAATAAATCCAAAAGCTCTCGTGAAGACGTAACAAATCTATAAAATACAAAACAGTTACTATTATTTTTTTACTGAACCAAAGTATTTGTATTAGGCTATTAAATCATTTTTTCAAAGACTAATGCTGAATTATAGAGGGTCTGTACGAAAAGCATTGACTTGACCTATAATTTGGTCGACATAAAAATAAGAAGTAGAGCCTCTGACCAAATCATTTTGTTGTCCCAAACACTTCATTTAGATAGCCATTTTTTTGACAAAAATCAAAAAAGTAGAAAACCCTTCCCTTTCAGGACGGGGGAGGGGGTTGTTGCAAACCCCCTCACTTCACTCCATTACTTTCTGCACGACAGCTTTTTACAGATATATGGGTAGATAAGGTAGGTGGGATGCAATCTTAGCAAGAAAGAAAAGCTCAATAATCCCTTCCTCGTTAACTTGCAGTTAAGCAAATTTTCATTTATTTTGCTTCGACACAAAAAAGCACGTACTAGGAATCTACCCCCAGCATATATTCGTGCTAATATTCCAGGCCCTAGATAACTACGCTGCGCCCAATTCTTGTGCTTGCACGATCTTTAGCAGCTGCCAAGACAGGAGGTTACATCTATTTTTTTTAAATTGCTCTAAGCAGTTGTTTTAAATGTGAGTGTTTCTTCCATTTCCTTGTACTGGAATGTAACTTGACATTTGAAAAGCAGCCATACTCACCGCACTGCACCGCAAGAAATGAAGACAGCTGTTGCTGCACCGTTCCATTCTTGCAGGTACCAATGATACTAACATGTCGTTCACTGGCATCACATAAACCTGCTTTCACCTCACTGCTACAGACCAAAGGATTGCTTGATAGTTCTCTGTAAACAAAATTTAAGTAAACTTAAAAACATATGAATACAATCAAAAGTACATACATTTATGGTGATGGGCTCTCGCATAGGATGACGACGCACAAGTATCCGACGACCGATAATAATAATAATAATAATAATAATAACAATTTATTTTAAGTCGATAACACAGAGAGAGGTTGCCCAATCTCTCGAGCCAGGGGCTCATGATAAAAGTGGTCGACTATAACGGATGCCTTCTTCGAGTAGTATGAGCCCGATCCGTGAGCGGCAGAGTCAGTTGCACTTTGCACAAACAATGACACCGGTTGTTGCCACTATGGCGGGTCAGCGTTCCGTTTTGTTCCTGGATATTTGAGATTGGTTGTTCTATTCTCTTACAATGTACTCACTCCTTCACTGTAAGCGCCACACCACCTTATACGCTCTTGAACAGTCTTTCCCCTGACTTCGGGACAAATCCGACATTACTTGAGACTGTATTTAAGCGTGTCTTTGTATTTGAGCAGTGGTCTTCCTACCGATACTTCCCTCTCTCTAGCTGGACTAGGACGTGTGCTAAATGCATCCTGCGTTCCTCCATTCTTGCAGAGTGAGCAGGCCAGCGGAGTTATGCCTTGATAATATGGCTGTCACATCGTTGTAATACTTCAAGAATGGATACCCTGTCCTACCTCTTTATACCGCAAATAGAGCGCAAGCAACGTTGCTGGAACTGTTTGCAGAATTTCAATTATCGACGACAGGCTGTCCAGGTTTCACATTTAAAGTATAGGATGTTTGGGACCGCAACCTTAAACACGTTAACTTTAGTGGGTAGTTTAACATCAAATGTGGCAATTGCCATGTTTGCTATAGGCGCAAACTTGTGTTTGCTATATATTTGCAAGATCGACAAACACGACTTAATCAAACGGATTTTTTTCGTTTGTAAAGCGGCTTATTGAGGCATTTTTGAAGTCCTGAAGTTTTGCTGCTTCTTGCCAGAACCTTTTCCATAGCTGGGTAAAATTCTTGCATAAGTATTTTTAATGTGTTTGAGTTTCTTAGCAGGTATACCATCAACGCCATTTACCATGCAGGCCACGAATGGCATCTGCCCTGGCCTACGGAAAACGGCCTTTACATGTGGGCCGCCTGAGTGCAGGATCGGTTTAGAGGCTCCCAGCGACATCTTTAGCCTGTTTCTGTCATCACTTTCCCATCGCCAAAGGGCTTGTTCAGGGAACGCGGAGAAACTTTGAGATTCGAGGGAGGGGGGGTGGGGGCATCATTAGTGGCTCGATACTGGGAGGGTACAAAACACTTATTTTTACTAGCTCTTTATAGTTTTAAAAATATTAAGGGGCACAAGCTTCCCTGCTCCGCGATCCCTGTTGTTGGTAAAGAAATGTTAACAAAGTGTCGAAGGATGATCTGCACATGAATGGAAATTGTTGAGATTGGTGTGTGCGTTCCCAGTCCCACTCTCTCGTCCATTACGTACCTAATGCTATCTGGTGCAAGGATTGCCGCAAGATATGAGACAGGTACGGATGCAGGTTATTGTCGGGTTTCCTGCCCCTAGGTTGGATGCCTGCCAAAGCTGGAGAGCCTTACCTACCCTGTAGGTTTGTTTGTTGACGGTTGGCTCACGAGGAGCTCATACGTCTTTCGACGGGTCTCGTTTTTCGTTCTGCTGGGTGACATACCACCCTCCTTACGCCAACCACTCGTCCATGTGGCAGTTTTACTGGGTTACAATGTTAAAAGTAACAGAGACGACACATAAAAACAGACCTACAAACGCACACACACATACAAACGTACACATGTAATGGCTTTAGTATTTGGCCAACAGAGTTTAGTTATGAAAAATTTCAGTTATAAATGCTTTCAAGTAGCAAAAAATGCAGAAAAAACTCGTTCACCGTCAAGTTTGAATGCTAGAAAGTGATATGGCGTTAGAAATTGTATTTTACTATCCAATAAGAGCAAGCGAATAGTAAATACATTTACTTATAGATGGCATCGTACATACAAAAAGGTGAAATCGGAGACATCTAATTTCATGGTTTCCCCGAATCGGTTGGAGTTTACAATCCTTTTAACACGGTAAACATTCGCAAAATCCCCGCACGATCACTTTCCGCGATGTGGCCCAATAAAAACTCTTTTACTGTACTTAGAGCTAGGTTAGAACTTATTATACCCAATCAAACTGGCTGGTTAGTAAACTCAGTAAAGAGGTGATTATTAAAACACTTATTTCATCTCACTATAACTAGTTCTTTATTATTTCGCATTGATATAAAAATCACACTAGAATTGACTAACGATATTTGTTGTACTTGTTAAAATTTGGGGCGATGAAAAGCATCCATTCATTTGGGACTGTGTTTGATAATGCAGGCACGTGTTCGTTTATAGACTTTTACTTACGTATGCCATAGCTGTATCAATCCTTGAAAAGCGCCCTCAGCGATGTCTGTTATTTGGTTGTCAGACAGATCCCTAGAAGGAAACATATGTGATTTTACCAGTGGCCTGGAAACGCGTATTTTTCAAACCTTATAACAACTGGTAACCCGTAAAAATCTCTTCGCTGAATTCATTAACTTTGCCTTCATGAGTTAGCGCTAGCACAAACTAATCGCGGTTATGCTGCAGTATTTCAAGGTACATGTTGTCAAATATCTGAATCTATCACTCTTTCCTTATTGTAGCAATGATAATTTATTAGTTTGAAAAACCTTAGAAAAGTTTACTTTCCGATGTTTTATTATATTGTATAATATTTTATCATTATTCATTAATGTAGGACCTTTACATATTGTAATAACTAGATATTCAAGTCTTTTGTATGGTTTTAATATTGTAATGCGCTGTTCAAACTTTTAGAAGAACTGCGCAATTAAAAACCCAGTAAAGCTAGTTAGTTAGTTAATAAGTTAAGGACACTGAACTCTTTTTCAGATTTTGTTCAAACTCTTTAAACAAAGTTTAGCGATTAAATTGATAAAATAGCTATAATCAGTTGTATGGTTGTCAGGGGATGTTTTTTTACACTAGGTAGCTAAGCTAGTTTCAAGTCGACCAAATCTAGTGTAAAGACCGCAAACAAGGTGTTATAATTCACTTTGCTTGGCAAAATTGTAATTATTGTTACTATGTGGTGTAACTTGAGCTTGAAGTTGCAGTAACGAAGCGTAAGTGCATCAAGTTTTGGTTGGAAGACGAAGAATCTCAAACACAGACATAACTGTGCTAAACTCTGTTCGGCAATATTTAGAAAACATCTGCTTGCCGTGTACGTATGAGGTCGTTAATTTTCAGAACAGGTTGAACTAGTTGGCTTAAAAAATTAAGAACAAGGTCTGACACATTCTTATGCTATGCTATATTTTAGCGAGCAAAATACTTGGACCATAATTTGCGGAGCTTGCGCCGACAGAAACGAGGCATTTTCCAACACACATTATTGCCATCAACAGTTATTTCGCGGTTTCGAAATCTTAAACGAAAAACCGAAATTTACTGATGGCGGTTTCGTTTTGATGGTTTCGGTGGTTCCAGTGGTTTCGTTTCGGTGGTTTTGGTGGTTCTGGTGGTTTCGTTTCGGTGTCTCGGTGTTTCGGCTTTTAGCACATGCCCTTTGCGGAAGCCTAATGATACCCAAATAAACTCAAAACAACTGTTTTATTTATACATTTGCAAGTACTGATAAATTCGTGCAGTCTGTCAATCCGTTGTTTTTCTTTGCTTATCCTAGACTGACTATTCACGGTCGTGAAATGGAAGAACGGGGCGAGGAAGGAGTCGCGCGGGAGGGGGAAAAGGAAATGGGAACTTTTAACATCTTTCTTCCGATTGACTTGATATTTGGTATATATAAAGAACTTTTATTATAGTTTCAATTAATCGAAACCACGTGGTGCTTAA
>JAOBRG010346257.1:0-13951 GCA_027574985.1 Umimayanthus nakama | reverse complement strand
CCTAAATACGTATATTCTTGCACTATTTCAATTGATGTGTTTTGATATTTGAAATTTATATTTTTTGGTTTCCTATTCGATTTCTGAAAAACCATTATTTTAGTCTTTTTCAAATTCACTTCCATTTGCCAGGTTGAGCAGAATGACTGAAGGTGATCAATGCAGTTTTGCAACCCGGCTTTACTTCGTGAAATGAAAAGTAAATCATCTGCGTAGAAAAGTGTATTTATTTTTTCTCCATTTGGTAAAATGATAGGATCTGTTATATCTTTATTAAGTGATAAAGGCAACTCGTTTAAATAGAGATTGAACAAGAGTGGACTTATACAGAGTAACTATGTTGTTGTTACTCACTGGTCAGGAACTTATCTGTGATTGGTTCATTAAGCTGCATAATAACAGAAATTCCATAAAAGTATTTTGTTATTCGAAATTGTCAGATTAAAGAAAAATAGTTTTTAATGAGCCAGTCAAGTTTGACGGAAATTGCAACTTTTATATTATTATTAAAAACTCTAATAATTTTATTTCCAAATTTGCCGAATCAACGAAATTTACATAGATGAGGTAAAGGTGTAGAAAAGCAAGCTTAAAGATATACAGTTCTGATAAAACGAAAATAGGTTACATGAATATGGATACTTGTAAAGCGTAATTCTGCTAAAGTTAAGTCCTTAAGAAGAATTCAAACAAGAAGAGTCCACTACAGACAGTGGCCTTGATTGTGCTCTTCCTTTAAACACAGCTGTAATTAAGCGCATATGTTTCGAAAGTATGCATACCACTTGAAGCACAAATTTAACAAAATGACTAGTTTTGGTGATTTAAGTTCGGTATGGGAGATGACAATGGAATTCCTTATGTTAACTATGGGAACATGCGTAGTGCTACGGCAATCCTTTATTTTTGAGTCAGATAATTCTAGAGCTTTTTATGTTGGCTTGTTGTAATGTATTTAGTTGTTAAGTGTATACTGAGCACAAATGATAAACTCAGCGAACTACTGGCACTTGTATCATTTACGAGTTGTTTTAAGTAGAAACTTAATCATTAATGAAAATTTTTTAAATCTTGCTATTCCTTTTTTCTAACCACGACACTCTTGGAAGATGTTCTGAAAGACATCTATTCGTACTTTGGACCTAAATGAATAAATATCGATTTTTATTAAGCATTTATTGAATCTGTCACCGCTGATCTGAAAATATATTTTGTCATAATCATTTTTGCAACTTCTAGTTAACAACTATTTTTTTTGTTCCCGTTTTGATTGTCTAAAGGCAGTTTACCGGCTTTTAGAGATCTCAGTCTCCCTTAATTCGTGCTAGCTCCCGTTGTGACCCTGAGTTTAACGGGGAACAACACGTAAGGAAAAATTTTCAGGCTTATAATCGCTGTTATGTTGGCTCCAATTTATCAAAACACAAGTTAAGATCATATTGTCATAATGCCGTTGTTGATAAAGATTTGCAAATATTTTGAGCTTTTTGGAAGATAATTTTGGATTTTAAAAAAGCAATGAGGGCGATTTGTTAATTTTAAGGATTTTAGATTAGTTAAAAATTAGTTTTTTGGTTATGTTTTTAAAAATCGAACGCAAGCTTGTGTGCTGCCCAGGGGTGGTACTTGCTTGCTTAGTGGAAATGTTTGTTGCGTTCTATTAACTTTAATTTTTTCCCTTTTAAATACCCTCGCCAACCCCTAATCACAACCAAAGTTTGACATATTGCTCCCCCTTTAGCGGACCTATGATATTTCATGGATCGGCTGTAAACTAGTTGATAAAACTGTCTTTTTGTTGTTTTCTCTCTTATTTTAGCAATACACTGTCTCATGTCCGACGATAACTGTTTATGGGTAAACTTTGGATTTAAATTCAGTTTGAGAACGTATTTCGTATTTTCTCACAGTTCCTAGTGCCGGCCCGAGTAACAGTTCAGTCGTTGCAATAAACTCAACCGCATGCCGAGTAAGCTGGGGCCCAGTACCTTCCCAGCATCGGAATGGCCATATTATGGGATACTTTCTGCAGTACAAAGAAGTGACTGACACAGCTATGAAGAACATAACAATAGAAAACCATTTACAAGTTTACGACATAACTGGATTGAAGAAGTTTACAAAATATTACCTGAGATTGCTTGCCTTCAACTCTATTGGTGCGGGGAATTTCAGCGACTGGGAAGAGCTCACGTGTCAAACGGTAGAGGACGGTAAGTCATTACGCTGCCCTTGCCTACAACACTTATCAAAGAAAATTATGTGTATCTTTTGCTCAGGCCTCTTTGTTGCCTTTTGGACAAATAGTGTCTAAGAAAGAGGCTGTTAGAGGCTGAGCCCTTTAACTTTATGAAGGTTTTGTAGTTGTATATGATCTTTTTCTTCCATTATAGCTTACTCATACTGAAACTCTTATGCCGTTGCTTAAACTGATAATGAGGGAGGAGGGGGAGGGGGTTTTTGTTTTCAGATCGATCAGACGTTGAGAGCAGTGGCTTATTAGACTGGGTGGGGAGGAATGAGTGTAGTGTGACGGATTAAGAGAGGAGAACATCTTGTAAGAATCATACAACAACATGCAGAAATTATTGTACCTGATATTTACATTTTACAATGATATTTGTTTGTTAATTAGAAGGTAGGTGCTGTTTACCTGGGATAACCATATAAGGGCTACACGAGCCAGATAACCGGACTTCCAATTTGATACCACTATCTGTTACCTTGATTTTTGGAAAGTCTTAAGAAATAACGTGAAAAACATTTCACATTGTATAAACTATACAATCCTTTTCTCTTTTCTCTTGAACTTGAACTTATGAGATAAGTCTGCGTTAACTTGCATCATTCAAACAAAAAACTAAACTTCTTTGTATTTACATTTGTTATATCCATATGTATTGCCTTAAATTAACCTAACTTTTTTAACTTTTTGCGTACTAGTCTATCTTCATTTAAAATACAACTGAAAATTGTTACAGCTTTGCTACATCTAGTTTTAAGTACGTATCATACACAAATATCTATCAACAAAAACTTTAATGAAAAATATCAAGTCCAGGTGGCACTTTTTAGTGCAGTGTAAAAACTTATTAAAAGGGGTCTTAGAGGAAGAAACACTGTAGTTCTAGTTCTAAACATCTCAGGCCAATTGTTCCAGAGATACGAAATTTTGTTAAAACAAGATGCTAGTCCAGCGTTCACTCGGGCTACAATAAACAACCAAAGAAGAATAGTGCCGGGGTATTCTGCAGGTGTCCGTTGGGCAAATCGCAGTTTTACCTTGTTTGGTTGGATAAGTGGGCATGTACCATAATTTTACGACCTGTGAAAAACTAAATGGTCGTAAATAGCGAACTTGATAGAGAAAAACTGTACAGCAACATTTGTTGCCTTTGGGATAATCAAAAACAAATTGAAATTAGAGCAAAATCACCTTGAGTTCTTTTGAGATTCGAAAAGCAAAGGCCTTTTCGCAATTAGCTTTGATGCAGTTAAAATTTAATAATGTTCCACTTTTGCACTTCTTGACAACTTAACAAGTTGCAGTGAAAATAATAACACAAAATCATCAGAGCTAAGAGCCAGTTCGTTCGATAGAAACTGAAAGCAACACTTCGTTGCCTCTAAAATAATAAAAAACGAGATAAATTATTTTTAAATTCAAAGAAGGAGAAAGAAGAAAGTCAAACAGCGACTCACCTTCCTGCAGTACATTAGGTCTTTTCGCAATCAGCTGTGACGCAGTTAAAATCAATGACAATATTCCACTTCTACACAAGCTGCGGTGAAAATAAAAACAAAATCGTCACAGCTAAGCGCCAGTGCGTTCGATAGAAACTGCAGCAACATTTGGTTTCCTCTGAAATAATAAAAAAGGAAAGAGTAGAAAGTCAAACAACGACTCATCTACCGCGCCTGGAGATCCCAATGTCGAATGACTCTTGCTGGCCAAGCGCGTGTAGTCAAACACGAACAGCTGCTCTTAGTTGGCATTTTGGAATAAAAGAATACGCATGGAACCAAAGGTGAATTCAGGGAGGAGAGAGTGTGTCATAACACGATTGCGCGAGAATCACGATTTTGGGTAGGAAAAAAAACAACAAACCAGACCGGATTTACACCTCGGGCCACGTGCCGTAGAAGGTGCTCCTTTAAAGTTCGGTAACATAATTATTAGTTTTCGATTTGCGGCAAACATTTCAATATTATTTCTTCTTTTAGTTGTTTTTATTCTACAAATACCGACTTTTGATAAGGAATGTTCGATTTTAACTTGTGTGGAAGTGTTTTAATGTTAATTTTATTTAATTTTATAGCCCCCGGACAATCTCCTTCTGACCTGACGTTCAACAGTGCAACTCCGTACACATGCAGTGTTCAGTGGGATCCAGTCCCCAAAGAGTACCATTACGGCATCCTACGAGGATATGTGTTGAACTATACAGACCTTCAGTTCTCTCCGTATTTGACTCAAACTATTGTTTTTCCGTGCTTACACCAGACAAGGATGAACATATCAGATCTACTGCCCTATCGGAGATATAGAATCACTGTAGCAATGTTCAATTCAGTTGGAAGAGGCAATTTCAGTCCTTCTATAATTTGTATCACGGGAGAGACAGGTAAGTTTTTTACATTAGGCAGACCTAAGTTACATCTATTTATTGTTGCATTTAACTCACTATCATTATACATAGAATGAATAAGACTTCAATGTTCAAAGAAAAAGAGCCCAATTAGTACTTATTGCAAGTTTTAGGATGTTGTTCGATATATCACTGATGACTGGTGCTATCGTTCATTGTTTCATAGTGACAGTAAATTGTTGCGTTCTTTGTGACGCAACTTAGGGCTCATTGACAATTTGGTACATCAAACACAACCCGTATTTGACCCAGATATGTTGAAACGTTTTGGGATTTTTCTATTTAGGTCAGAGAACAAAATTCTATAAAAGATTTTGCATCTAGGGTATCATTTGTTGCGTCACAGGATTTTATGAAATATTTTTAGAGCATAAGTATCTGTAGGCTCGTACGCGAGATTTTTATCGTTGATGCTGCAAAACACCTTTTATAGAGTTACATTGTTTTGCGTTGTGTCAAACTTGGTAAAATTTTGCTTGAAAACGTTGCGAGCAAACCAGAAAAAAAAATGAGACACATTAACGGCATTAAATGCCGATAATTTGAGTGAAAATGTCAATGGACATGAATCAAAATGATCATTGTAGTTTCAACAACAATTTGAACAGTCGAAGTATCAATGTTATAGTTTAACATCCGATGTTTATTGAAGTCAGAAAGATTTATGTGCATTTCTGCATCTGATAAGAAAGTTCTTTGAAAAAAATCCAGACTTTTTTAACAGTTTAGACGTTATTATGATGTAATGATGACGTCAAAGAAACTAAAACTAAGTACAATTAAATAGCTTGCGATGCTGTGCTGATCACTAACTTTCATCTAAATGTGTTGAATAATTTAAGAATCTTTTCGCCTTTCGCCGGGATCATGCCCAAAGAAAAAGCCTGTGCCGGCTAACAGAGCTATTTTCAAAACATTTAAAAAATGGAATTATCTGTAAGATGTGTAACAGCATTATATAAGATCTGGTTGTTTGAAGATGAAGTTACATAAAAGGGATCAGTTTCTTTTAAAAGTACCAAAAATCACCCGTGAGAAAAATTGTTTTTTTTGTGTTCTTTTACGGTTGAGATTTAAATGAATCTGCAAAGAACGAAAACTGCAACAGTTGAAAATAAACTATTTGTAGTTTTGATGATTTTTTTACAGTAGATATTAATATTATTGTTCTATGTACACACCATGCGAAGGTAGTGTCAAAAAACCGAAGATTATTGCTCTAACTAATTTTGCAGCACCAGGCACCACTCCACAAAACCTAACGGGATTTAACATAAGTTCGCAAAGCATCATGGTCAACTGGAACCCGCTCCCTTCACAGCTCAAAAATGGAATCGTACGTCATTATATAATCAGCTACGTCAAATCACCAGCTGGGCCTGGAGCTGCAGAGACGTTGCTGAAAGTAGCTGGTAACGAAACCTCTGTCAACATCACATCGCTTCATAAGTTCACAAACTACTCCATTCGGATACGTGCATTTACTGTTGACAACGGAAACTTCTCTGAGTACATCGTGGTGTCTACAGGGGAAGACGGTGGGTATTGCTTATTCAATTTATTCATTCATTCATTCATTTTATTTTGCCATTTGATTGCACACAATACTTTACAAAAGTTAAGGATAACTAAGTAAATAATGACAAGGAAGCTCAAAAAAAAGAAGGCTTATAGCGAATGAGCTCCCTCTAAATAAAACTAACTGATCTAATATGGCTAACAGGCACGGCTGATCATCTATTTTATAAAAAGAGAAGAAAGGCCAAAACGAAAAGACTACACAAGAACTGACAAACAACAAAGTTGTAAAAATTTACAAAGACAAAAGAAATTCTTTAAGCTTTTTACTAAATAACGAAATGCTTTCACAATCTTTGATGTTGTTACTTAGGGAGTTAAAAAACTTTGGTCCTTGAAAGGAAAAACTCGCCTTAGAGTTTCCTTGCGGACTGGCACCTGCTTCTTGTTATCCTTGTGGTTATTGCAGGTGTCAGTACCCCTTAAGTATTCTCTTATAAAATTGTACACTGTAATGTAAAGTTTTAGTGGTAAATAAACTTGTTGTTGTTGTTGTTGTTGTATTTATTATTCCAATGGACTTGGAAATTTTTCTTGAAACGTTTAAAGTATGAGGTTTCCATGATAAATTTTCATCAAGTATCACACCAAGAAACACTGTTTTCTTTGCGCGGGCAATGAGGTTATCATTGGTTTTAACTTGTATATCAAGTGTTTGTCTCTTCTGCCGTGGTCTGAAAATTATGTAACTGGATATTTTTAGATTTATGGGTTATTTGTTTGCTAGGAACCACTGAGTTAATTTGGCTAATTCATTATCAATAGTTTCGGAGAGAAATTTCATATCATTATAGGAAAAATATATTTGTGTCATCTGCAAACAAAATAAAATCCAAGACACCTGATACATTACACAAATCCTTAATATAAATAAGAAAAAGCAGGGGCCAAGGATAGATCCCTGAGGCACTCCGCATTGTATTTTGCATTGCGTTGAACAGTGGCTATAAAATTCCACAAACTATTTTCTATCATTGAAATAGCTGCAGAACCATTTCAAAGCAGTGCCTCTGATACCGTAATGCTCAAATTTTTCAAGTAAAACATTATGATCGACTGTATCAAAAGCCTTGGATAAATCAATAAAGATACCTGTTGTAAATTGCTTATTATCGATAATAGTAGAAATCTTATCATATAAATGAGTTAAAGCATACACGGTTGAATCGAATGGTGCTTTCGAAAACCGCATTGGCTGTCAGACAGAATGTTATACATATAGTTTGAGAAGCACAGGCAGCTGGAACAGAAAGCAAACAGCAACTGTACTTCAGTTGGTTACCTGTAATAAGCGCAATTCTACACCTGGCTAAAGCCCCATCAAACTCGACTGAACAGTTTAGGAAAAAAAGCAATTGCAGAGTAATTATGTAATCAGTTATAGTTAATTTGCAAGATCCATTAATTAAAAGTGGGGTTTCGGAATTGTACCATTATTGATTTGTCATGAAATACAGATTATACATATCATGTTTTTAAATATACCCAAATCAAAACGGAATATATCATTTAATTAATTAATTAATTAGCTTTTTTAAATCTGTTAAGACTTAACTTGTTTAATTTGATTTGTTAACAATATAAATTTGTTATTTAGTTGAATTACACTTGGACCTTAAAGCGTATATATCACTTGTGAGTTTTTTTCATATTTAGAATCTACTTAACGTTCTGATATACATAGCATAAAAAACGCTATGATTTGGATTTTTCTTCGTGGTGCAATTAGCGTTCAAATATGCGGAATTTTACTTCTGGATTCAAAATGACCGCGCTAGAGGGAGAACGGGTCCAAGTTATATAATGTGACGTAGAAACCAGAACTCATACTTTGAGTCCTCAATTGCTGGAGAATTATCTTGTTTTTTGTTTCCTGACTTTTCGTATTTTAAACAACAGATGTAAAAATTGTAAGATCTTCCTCCAGCGATTGAAGACTCAAAGTACGACTTCTGTAATGACGTCACAGCCTAACTAGGACCCATTCTTCCTTTTGCGCGGTCATTTTGAAACCGGAAATAAATTTCGCCTGTTTGAACGCTAATTGGGCCACGAAGAAAAATCCAAATCAAGAAATTACTTTGCTATGTATACCAAAACATTAAATGGATTCTAAATATGAAAAAAACCCACAAGCGATATATACACTTTAACAAAATGTTATGGATTCTAAATATGAAAAAAAACCCACAAGCGATATATACACTTTAACAAAATGTATATTTTTTCGATCCATTTTATAAACTATTAAGACGTACATGGACAGTTAAAAGTTTGAATAAGCCAATGAATAGATGTGACTAACAATTTAATATCTTTTTTAGCTCCAACGCAAGCTCCAGTCATCTTGGACGCTTACAACACCAGCGCGTTTTCAATGTATGTAGAGTGGGGTGCAATAGATGGCGACAGCATACCTGGTATCCTAAGATTCTACCGAGTATTTTACCAACCAGTCAATACAACACTTAGACGTGAAGAAAGTGTACTGGTTAGAAAGGATCACAGATCTGTTGTGCTTCTTGATCTGTTGTTGTGGACCAATTACACAATCACAGTCGCCGCTACAACTATTAAAGATGGGCCTAGAAGCAATCCAGTGTATGCTCTTACAGATGACAAGTTTTTACCACGTAAGTATAATGTATCGGTATTACTCTTTATGTTTTGGAAGTTCACATGATGAACATCCTTAGCATCAAGTATAGAGTCGTTACGTGTGAAAAAGTGAGAAAGGGAAGTGGAAGAACTGTTAGAAAACTTGCAAGGCTTATCCTGACGGAACTGAAAAATTATGTCACGCCGCGAAACCGTAAAGGAAATTTATGGGAAAGAAATTACGAAATAGTGCATGTAAACCAACAATGCTGTGAAAGCAATTTGCACGCCAGTGGAACAGCTATAGCAGCAGGCATTGCCGTGATAGCTAAGTCAAAATGTGTTTTCTAGTAAGAACCTCCTCATCTTGTTCACAGCACCATTGTTGTCATCATCGTTGTAACAGCGCTTAAACTTCCATTACTGTCAAAGTTCTGGTATCACTGTCATTTGTTGTAAAGGTACCATTAGGTTTTCACATCAGTTTTACTTTCGTTTTAACCTAATCGATGTCCCACTGGTATCAATCTCCACTGGTGTCCTCGTCCTTCCATTCTCCATCATCAAAACACTTGTGTCAGTCTTCATCCATAAACTACTTGTATCACTGTCTAATTATGTTCAACTAGTATCCTTCTCTATCAATCTCGCACCTGTTTCATCGTCCATCAACGTCACGCTGGTGTCACTTTCCATCACTGTCATACTTGTATCGCTCTCCATCGACGTCCCACTAGCGTCACTCTCCATCATTGTAACACTGATGTCGGTACTCTCTCAATGTCACACTAATGTCACTCTCCAACATTATCCTACCAGTGTCACTCTCCATCAATGTCACAACAGTGTCGGTCCCCATCAATGTCACACTAGTGTCACTGCCCGATTGTCACACCAGTATCTACTCATTTGTTTTACACCACTATCGTTTTGTTTACAATATGTTTTGGTATTCATTTCTACTATAGCTCCAGATGGAGTCCCACTTCCAGTTACTTTCGATATCGTCAGTACCCCCACTAGTTGTAACATCACGTGGCAACCAGCCAATAACAGCCATCCTGACCCGGATGGTCGTATCCTGGGGTACAAGGTGTATTACACGTTCAATCTCACCACTGGACCGCAATCATCCACCGTCACAGTTCTCGGCATCAACTCATCAGTTGCGATGCTGTCTCACTTACGGAAGTACAAGAACTACGTAATTACTGTTGCAGCCTTCAATGCGTACGGAGAGGGGAACCACAGTGATCCCTTCCATTGCCACACCCAAGAAGATGGTAGGGCTAATCGAAACGTCAAACAACTTGTATGTGAACCAACAAATATTAAAGGATCCTAATTATTCGTTGATAATGGTTGCTTAACGATCTTTCAGAATATCTTAGACAGTAGTGGTTTGTTTCGTGTGCTCTCTTAGCATCTGCTAGTTTCTGTGTGTAATTAGAGTGCATTTTTAAAACAAAACTTGCTTCCTTTTGGTATTATACAGCACATACATGTCTGCATTCTAAATGCCCAAATACCCAAGAATTGTTGTCATTCGGCATTTATTCACGGCGTCCAAGGAATTTAAGGCAAAAGAAAGCACAACAGTTCTTTGCAGCATTGTAATTTTTCTTACACTCCAATCGTTTAAACCGAATGGCTTATTTAGCCCGAACTGAAGTCGCAAGAACACCATTCAACTACAAATAGATAGGAAAGATGGCATAATTGGTTTGAAGTTTTGAAAGAAACTTGAATAATTGGTGTACTAGTTCGTTTTTGTTTGCAATTGTTGTTTAATATTTTATAGCTCCATCGAGTCCTCCGATGAATGTCACCGCGGTCGACACAAGTTCCACGAGCATCAAAGTTTCATTCGCTGACATACCCCCAGATGAGCGAAACGGTATTGTTCGTGGTTTTCGAATCAAGATTTGCAAGAAGGACTATTGTGAAGCGACAACACAGATTATTACTGTAAGTCTTGACAGGTCTCGTAAGAGACGAGCGACAGAACTGTCTTATGACCTTCACAACAAGGAAATAGTTGGCCTCGAGAAGTTCACGGAGTACAAGATTCAAGTTCTTGGTTACACTGTGAAGGAAGGAAATTTCAGCGCTCCCTTTATTGTACGGACAGCAGAGGACGGTAAGAACTGCGTGCACTTTGATTAAATTCAGTAAAGTAGTTATAGGTCTTAAGTTTTATTGTTTGAATCAATAGTTTTAGAAAGCGTATTAACTTCGTTCTGTATGACAATTAACCCTTAAACTCTCCAATTACCAACGTTTTTGCACAATTCAGTGTTGCTTGGTAATATACACATCTCTTGACACTAATTACGTGACGTCAGGATTGCTGGCGTGATCACAAAAAATCAGAAAATAGCTTTTGCTGTCAGATTTTTGATTTTTTAGTTTTTCTAGCTATTTCTAGCAAAACCTTTCAATATTAATTAAAATTTCAAAATTCAAAAATCTGTGTTTGTATCTGTTATAATGGTAACAGTGAATAACTTTTCGATGTTTTGTATTATGCAAACTAGTTATTGGGCTTAACTAGCTGCATGCCAAAGACATGTGCTAACTATTAACCGTTTTGGAAATCTTGCCTGGAAAAACGCTTGCCAGCTCTAGGGTTAAACCTAGAACACAGAATAACTATAAATAACTTTCCTCGCAGCCTTGAACACCGATAACCCAACCTAAACTAATGTTTTCTCTCTTGTCTTTTACTCTAAGCTCCAACCATGCCGCCATCCAACATTGCAGCTGCAAACAGTAGTTCCACAAGTCTTCGTGTTCAGTGGTCTGAGATTCTACGGGCTTACCGGAACGGTATTGTCCGTGAGTATCGGATCTTTTACCGAGAACAGAGTGCTTTACCTTACCTTGCAAGGAACTTTACGGTTACACCGAATGAAACTCGTATTCAGCAGTCTTTCCTTTCCAACACCACAAACACGACGCATATCAGGCGCCGGAGAGCTGTATCTACTCCGCCTGAACGCTATGGCACGAACATCACTGGTCTCAAAATCTTTAAAAACTACAGCATTCAAGTTCAGGGTATAACGATATCAGGAGGCACGATCAGCCCACCACTTGTGGTTATAACTGATGAAGATCGTGAGTATAATCTGTGTGTATACACATCTAGTATAACATAATCTGAAGGAAGGTACTTATGAAATTAGAAACAGTTCGTTGTATTTGCGCATTCAGTACTTTTCCTTCTCCATGCGGCAGACGGTTGTTCGAAGTTGCATGGACGGTTGCAAATGGCACTGCACGATTGATCGTTTACGACAGGGGAAATTACGGTGGTGCGCAGAAAGTTTAGCTCCATCTAGCCTGGGCTTTTTATAAGCACTCTCAACCTGAGGTGGGGGGGGGGGGGAGATTCTGTCCCCCCTCCCTCCCAACAGTAACTTATATATTATTAGTGCAAATCAAATGAAACTTTGCACATTTGTTAATTT
Organism: Umimayanthus nakama; assembly: GCA_027574985.1. Classification (NCBI taxonomy): domain Eukaryota; kingdom Metazoa; phylum Cnidaria; class Anthozoa; order Zoantharia; family Parazoanthidae; genus Umimayanthus; species Umimayanthus nakama. The sequence goes on along the minus strand of JAOBRG010346257.1, from coordinate 1,653 downwards.
GTATAAGCTCTACTTATTTGCGATGTTACATTTTTCAAGTATGCTGTGACGTAATAGTTACGTTTTAAAGTTGAATTTTTAAGGTAATTTCAGTAATTTGAGGAAGTAAAAAATATTTACATGTCAAACCATTAAAATTGACTTTAATTCGCTACTGAAGGTACAAACTAGCTACTGTAACTGAAAAGCAGAATGACGTAGTGATGACGTCACTGTCTATTTCCGAATTTTTTGCCTGATACGAAATCATTTCACCAAAATACACTATAAGTTTGCTTTGAACTCTTCTCTTTCAACAAAAAGGACCAAAACCTTATAAAACCAACCATTTGAGATGTTTGGCCCTTTTGCTCCTGCTACCATGGCAACAAAGTACAGTTTTGAAAGTTTCTGTTAGTTTTGAAAGATCCTTCGTATGATAAACACAATCCATTGTTAGTGACGTAAATACTTTTTATTAATACATTTCAACACATAATATTTTTACACAAAATTTTTCTCAAACTCTAAAATATGCGACTAAGGTGTTCGTTGCACTAGAACAAAGATAAAATCCTTATAACTCCGTTGTTACTTAATGAATTGAATTCAAAGTCAGGATATAAAGTAGTCACTCTTGTTTCCCAAGAGATTGTGAGTATTTTTTACAAAACACCGACAATATGTAAAATCCCAAGATAACTACCCATGCGCCGCTTCTTAAATTGTCTCATATAGCTTATTTCTTATTGTGGGATAGATGTCTGCAGATTTTTCTCAGGTGCTTCAAGTTTGAAAATTCAGATTAGAGTGTTAACAATGATCAATAAATGGAATGATTCAAAACTGCAAAAGTCCCCTTTGTTTTCGTGGTTACCACAGTAACAACGTAACCCTGGTAAGCTATATAACACACATTAAAAAATTTCCCATAAAACTTATGGAAAAGTCATGAAATTAAAGCTCTAAAGTCCCAACCGTTCAAAAGTTAATCTAAAATAACCTTAGGGGCAGAGTTCCCCCCCCCGCCCCTAGGCTAGATAGGCTTAAGATCAAAAATTTTTCACTAACTATAACAGCCAGAAATAGCGATAAGTAATCCTAGTTAGGTGCAGCAACTAAACAATCGAAACTAGATCCCTGGCTCAATAAGCAAGGGTAGTTAAAAATGGAAACGTTAATATTCCTAGATAATCCGAAACGCCTGGTGTCGGCGCTATGATCACAGCCGTCCATTTTCATTATCAATACTGAATAGGTTGATATATACTGAAGTGGCATTTGAAAGTGTTTTTCAGACGAGAAAGCCCTTAATTTGTTTTGGTCTCTCTCTTAAAAACTGAAAGCAAAACATATTGTAGACTGTGTACTCACTAATAACGTTATTATTAATTTTTGCTTTTCTTGGTGTTTTAATCGAAAGAGGTCGTGTTTGCGGGGATTATTTAGACTGTCAATTTAATAAGCAAGTTATGTTTTTATACTTAAAAAGGCTAAATATTCGCAGAATTTAAAAATCATAAATGTTTTCGACGCTGTGGTCTTCTTCAGATTAACCCTATTCGGCCTGGGGGGGGGGGGGCTTTTGATGCCTGCGCCAACTTTGAATAGCCGGCAATTTCAGACGATTGAAGATAATACCACCATATAAGAGGAGTTTTCCTCAAATTTATA
>JAOBRG010346246.1:0-13952 GCA_027574985.1 Umimayanthus nakama | reverse complement strand
CTTATCGAACAATGCGGAGAATAGTAAAAACTGTTCCAACTGTAAGGCCAATTGTGACTGAAGGAGCGAAACCAGTTATAAACCAAAAGGAAAATGCCACGATTACAGGTACGCAACGTTTTCCTTTATAGGCTTTAAACTACATTGTCGTGTCTTCTGTACTGCCAGGGTTGTACTGCTGTTATTGTTGTTGTGAGGTGTTGCCAAATTGCTAAACAGCAAAACCAAAAATTTATGGGAGAGAGAGAAGTTTGTTTAAAAAAGCCGTCTTGTGAGGGTGTTCTTTAGAGAGGAGCGTTGTGTAACGATGGCAAGGCAATTACTGTAGAGGCGTTTATTAGAGAGAGCTAGACATTTTTAGAGAGAGACGTTTGTTAAAGAGATCCGTTTTTAAAATCGTTGTAGAGGCGTTTATTGCAGAGAGACTTTTATTAGAGAGCGGCGTTTATTAAAAAGATGCTTTTAATGCAAATTCGTTGTAGGGGCTTTTCTTAGAGAGAGAGAGGTCTTCTCTCTAGTGAACGCCTCTCTCTAAGACAAGTGTTTCATTAACACTAAGTAGCGCCGACAGAGTCGTTGTTGTAGAGGCGTTTATGAGAGAAACATTTTTAGAGAGAGACATTTGTTAAAGAGATGTGTTTATTATAAAGAAGTGTTCGTTAGAGAGAGGCGTTTATTAAAAAGGCTGCTGTCAAGGCGGGTCCTCCAAAGTAGCTGACATTTTTTTTTGCAGCGGCGATCCCCGGAAATCGATTACCGAGGGGCTTGCTAATTTGGTAACAAAATGGCTGATTTGGGAGTTAAAATAACAATGATGACAATAATGAAAGTAATCATAATAATGAAAATAGTGATAATAATAATAATAATAACAATGATAATAATAATACTGCTACATCATAATAATGAAAATAGTAATAATAGTAATAATATAAGAATAAGAATAATAACAATAATAATAATATTAGGTTTACATAGCGCCTTGTCGCGCTGTTCCTTGAAGTTCAGAGGTACTTTACAATAAACTGTAATGATAAAAATAATAACTTCGTTTATGTGTTTTAAAAAGTATGAAGTAAGTACGATAAAAGTTCCTGATATAATATGTAAATTCAAAAATAAATAAGATAATTAAAATGCTTGCTTTAACTGAATTGTTTTGATTCTTGATAAAAACGTTTAAAGGGTAGCAGAATGTCACTAGCTAACCATGATGCTGGTACAATGTACAAACTGTTTTCTGTATTTTTTTTCAGTTCTAAAGAGAAAGGAATCGGCTTTTACCCGTAATTATGGAAGCTACGAAATTCATGCTGAAACAACCAGCAAACTGGTGAAGCTGACAGTGGTGCCAAGAAACTTGGGAAGGGCAGCCTCACATATGTTTGCCTGCGAGATTATATTGAAGGAAACTTGGAACCGCAGAGGACGCCGGACGTCAAAGAGGGCTCTTTACAAAAACAATAGATGTGTTTTCTCTGTGACAACTCTACCCAAAGGCAAAGAAATCTCTACTTGGGTTCGAATGCGCGCTAGGACATCAGAGAAGAGACTGAGTTTTAGCGTGAGAAAATGGTTAAGATGGGGCTCAAAGTACAGCGGGCTCAGGACCAAGGAGGCCCTTGTTAGTGTTGTTACTCAGAAAACTAAGCTGAAAGGTGGGTGGTCACTTTCTCAGCAAAAAATTTACTCTAGTGTTCCCAACGTGCTCCAACCCAGAATGTAACCTTACTTGTCACTTACGTGTTCAAGTGCCGCTAGCTTCAATTTCAATTTTCCACGACCAGCTTCTATCTGGCCTTGTGGCTCAGTTGATTGGTTCGAATCCCAACTGGGTCAGAGATTTTTCTTTTTCATTATGTGGGCCCATTATCTTTCTAAGGCTGTCGCTCAGATGGGGGGCTCAGAAGGTATCAATTGGTTTGTTTGCATATATTTTAAATTACCAAATTTAGATTAACACAAAAACCATGGAAATAGTGCGGTATTTCTCGTCTAATGTTCGTCAGTGTAAAATCGCCAGTAGAATTGTGCATGTACAACTTTGTTTTTAGTATTTTGTTTTTTTATCTAATGTTCGTCAGTATAATATCGGCCTGTTTTTCTAAGTTTAGATACAAAGCGAGAAACATAATTTTTAACTGAGACGTGAAGTAGTATTAAAGTTACAAATTATCATTTCAGCAACCATAAGTTCTTCTTAGACTTTTCAGGTGGCTTTGCCCTCGAACAGGAGCCATACGGAGATTACGTGGAGGTGGTTGTTACCTTTCCACCAAATTCCAAAGACGAGCACTGTGATCTGTTCACCCCTACAAGCGTTCAGAGGAAGCTGAAGGAAAACGGACAATGCAAGTTTCGCGTTCGGTCCAATTTCCCAAAGAACGTTAGAATCCGAGTCCAAACAAGGCACTTTATATCAGTGAACAGAAAGTACTATCAAGTGAAAACTCCCTTGAAGCGCATGACACTGGTCTTCTTGAAACGTAAGCCCAAAATAACAGTTTATTCTTTCATAATTGTATATCATACTCGCCTCTTCAGCTTCGCCATGTTTGCCTCCTGATAAAATTTTTTCATTCCTGTTGGACACTGACGACTTGGTCGAGCTTGGCTCTCGGTCAGAGGACACGGTCGGGTCTTTAATAGTTGCATAATCTCTCTTTTCATATAAAACCCAGTTTTATCATCAAGCACAGTACGTACAAGTGGTTTGTTTGGCGGGCCACACGTCCAGTAAACACAGCGGATTGTAAGAATGAGGGGGTTATTGCCGAGAATGAATTATAGTTGATATATTTCTCCATTATATAAAAAATTGGGATTGCTCGTAGTCTAGTGTAGTGCCAATTCAATAATAATTCTTATGTCTTTCTCGTTCTACAAAGATGCTACATGTTTTCGAATTAAGAAAGGCAACACTTTCAATTGGTTTTAAAAATGTCATACTGATTTTCACCACAGAACCAGAAGTGGTTTTTAAACAGATCTTTGCGCCCTTTTCAACACTGATCATGACTACCAACTATGCAGTTTTAGTTCTTATCGCACTACAGTAAATCGACAGTTTTTATATGTTATACTGATTTTTCGCCTCTGGGATATGGTGTTTAGCTGACGTCTGCTCCGACGAAGGGCTAACGCTCCAAACGTCAGCTAAATACTATGTCCCACAGGTGCATGAAAAACATAACATATCTACTTTTGCTGATCATACCCATTTGTTCGGCGTAATTGCCCACACAGAAAAAACAGTTTTTTTTCAAGACTAGTCTTTCAGTTTTTTGTGTTATTCTTTATTTTCTTTGTGAGTCCCCGCGGCTTTTCATTACAATCAGAGGAAGACAACGTACTGGGTAGTTTTATCCAGGCTGACTGTAGCTGAGCTCGTAGATTTGGCTCATATTTTGCATTTAGTTATAACTTGGTGCTCTATTGTGAAATATTGTGTTATTTTTGATTGATTGTCGTTTCCTTTTGTCCCCCCCCCCCTCGGAATGCTCTCGGGGGCCGTTTTTGTGTCTCTTTTCACATAGAAATGTTTGTAATATTTACACTTGTTTTTCTCAAAGCATTTGCTAAACTAACCAGCAATATGTGATCAACCAGCACAATTATTACGGAGACGGGATTCGTTAGTATAAAGTAATTACAACAATAAAATTCCAGAACTAATTTAAGTTGCTATTTCTTGCGGTCTTTTTCCAAATTCAAACACTTGCTTTAGTGCAAAAAGTATGCACTTTGAGACACGATCATAAAACTGCTTGCAACGCCAATCACAGGTTTAAAACTGCTAGAAAAATTGAATGGTTTCATTTTAACACCGACTTTTAAAAGTCTTGGAATTTTCTTAAGCTTTTTGCACTCATGATCAGCCCTTGAAGTTGCGTGCCTAGTCACAGAAGCTCGGACGAATCTTATGGCAGCCTGCGTATCCTGTTCATTTGCTTGGCCTTATTGTTCCATCGATATATGTTGGCTTTCCAATCATGATCAGTATGTTTAAAGCACATGTTTTTGCGAGTTTGCAACAAGGGTATTGCAAACCACATGGGACGAAAGAAGTTCAGTCAACTGTCAAGGATGAAAACATCAACTACTTCTATGAATAGATGAGTAAGGTTTCATTGTATGTAAATAGTGTAGATTCCATTTTTAAATTAGACAAGCATGTAACTAGTAGCCTCCTTTCTTGTAAGATATTGTAAGATAAGTTTAGTAGTATGCATTTGATAGTGTTGTCCTTGTAGTTACAAGTCTTGTAATTATTCTTTAGCATAGTTTACTAGTAAAATCTTACCAGGCGAAGAGCCACTGTAGTGGAGGAATTGGTAATAAACCGTTGTTATTATTATTATTATTATTATTTTTCTTCTTCTTCTTCTTCTTCTTCTTCTTCTTATTTTTATGAACTGGTATGTTTTTTTTCTTTAGCTACTTATTCATTTGTATGCCTTGCGGCATGGTGAAGGGGGCAGTAACGTTGATGACGATGCAGATGATGATGACGATGATGATGATGATGATGAAGATTATGGTGATGATGATGTGATGGCAATGAGGATTATAATGGCGGTGGTGATGGTGACGGGGGTGATGGTGGTAATGATGAAGGTGGTGATGATGATGATGGTTGTGGATGGTAAAGTTGACGATCATGACGATATCGACGATAACGATGGTGATGATAAAGATGATGGTGATAATGATGGCGAATGTAATAATGATGATGGCGATGGTGATAGCGATAGCAGTGGTGATAGTGACGGGGATGATGATAAAGATGATAAAGATTATAATGATGATAATTGTGATGGCGATGAAGGTAATAACGGTTGTACCAAGACATTTGGATAAGGCTGGACTACATTTCCTCTAGGCAAAACAAAAACATGTGTGTTTCTGGTTACATGCTTGATAATTGGCTACGTAGGTAGGATTATTTTTTACATTTTAAAATAAATTTATTTCTCTGAACTTATACTCCTTATAACTGAAGGCAAACTGGTATTTCAACATTTTCCAGTCTGTCACGACGTGTCACAGCTTGTGCGGCTTTTTCACTTTTTAAAATGGTTAACAGTTTGATCTCGGCTGACCTGCTGTCTGCAGCACACGAACGTTACGAAAACACTTTTCATAAAGTTAGTTTTAATGTAAAATGCAATAAAAATAGACCTAAAACTGAGAACGTATTTATGCCAGCAGAATTAATTGTAATAAACCAAAAAACGACAATTTCGGGTTTTAATTTCTTGTTTATTAAAAATATATCGTATTTAAAATGTCTCTGTCCATTTTTCTGCAGCGCTCAAATCGAAATCAGGCAGCCCCAAACGGAAAGACCTGTATAACGTGCTTGCTGATGACCTGGAAGAAAAAGTCACACTTGTCATTCGACCAAATCGCAACATTTATAATAACAAATCGTTGACTCATTGTGAGATTGAACTGCGCAGTCGCGGACTTCGTCCTTTGAAGCTCAAGCAACCTTACGTCAACAAGAAGTGCAGTTATTCCATAAACGGGCTCAAAAAAGGCACAGCGTATGACATCAGAGTGCGCATGATCGGTGGACCACGCAACAGGGCTCCAGGGAGCTGGTACCTGTGGAGTGCCCAGTATACTGGGCTAGAAACCACTCGTGGTGAGTGTCCCGGTCTTTGGAAGATATTTAACACTATCCCCCGAAGTGGAGGTGAATAGTGAAATATATTCTACTGAGCCACGAAGCAGTGAATAATTTTCACTAGGCACCGACACTGAGGGGGGTAGTTGTTTTAGTATTAACCAAACAGGTGGATTTCTTGTTTGCAAGAGTAGCTTCTACGTTCGTTTGACGAATTTCCTCTTCCGCGACAGTGGCAAATCGAGCCGCCGTTTTGAAAGTTTTGAATGGAGGTGAATATCCTAGGATACACCGTGTCTGATGAACCAATCAGAGTTCGCGAAAAGTGCTATCCACCTGTTTGGTTAATACTAATAAGAGGTATGTATAAACCCAACAATTAAATACCACTATTCGCATGCTTTGATTAATATTGGTCAAAAAAAGTTTAATATTCATCCAAATCCCCTTCCAGTTAGCATTCCTGCGGATACGTGCGGTCATCGAAAGTTTTTGTCCGCGCTTTTTTTTAAACTTATTCGAAAGAAAGTAAATTATTTTTGAAAGTGATATTCATTTTGTTGGTTTTATAGAACAGCAGTTATAAACGTATTCCTCGAGCCTGAGGTGAACAATGAAAATTTAGCAAGCCATGCACAAAATTCGTAAACATTTTCTGAAGCTAAAGTGACTAGTAACACGTATCCATCGAGCAGAAACTTGAATGTCTGCACTAGACATATGGACAGAATAACTTTATAAAAAAAACTAAACTATTTTTCGTTTATTGAGATTCCACTACATAACAAAAGAATGCAAGCAAAAGTTCATTATCCGCTTTGCTGCAGTACGCCTCTGGAACAATATTGATGTACAACTTAAAACACTACCTCTGAAATTATTCAAAGCTCAAGTCAAATCCCATTTCTTTCAAACATATAAGATTTACTTTTGAATGTTTCAAGCTGGTGCCATCTCTACAATCATTCTGTATTAATTTTCTTTATCTGTCTATCTAATTATTTTGATTAATTTATTGCATTGTATTTATACAGGTACTATTATTGTTAATTAGTATTTTTGTTTTGTGTAGTCTCCAGTGTACATGTACCATACTTTATTACCAATCGTATATTTTGTTATAATTCACCTTCCACTCAACTTGTTTAGCTTATTAGTTATTCTGAGTGGCTATTTACCAATCTGTAAATGTAAATATTGTAAGCACTTGATTTAAATGTTGGTAATAAAGGTTGTTGTTGTTAAAAGACTTTACAATGAGGCCAGACTACAACAGGACCATGGCCCTCGAGGCAGACGGCCTAAAAATATCTATATTGGTACAATAAGAAACTTGTTTGTGAAAAATGTCACTTAATTACAACATATATCATTGTGAGTTCGACGAAATACTGCCGACTCGCAAAAATACCCAGCCAAACCGTCTAATGAGATATATCGGTTTAGCATACTTGATGAAAGTATCATTTAAAATTTGAATAGCATTCCTGTCAAAAACATAGACTATACAAAAAATATTTGGTGTGGAATTTTGCTAAAAAGAAATAAACAAAGATAACGTTTGTGAAGAGAGCAGCCCTGTGCCGCGGGGAAGTTGAACAAGCTATACTAGTGGTCCACAAAATTTATGTGACGTGACTTAAAAATCGTGATATAAACAGAGTACATGTAATGATTTGATGAGAGCTAGTAGTAAAATTGAGGGCAGTAACATTGTCATAGTCACTTCAGAATTTTTTAAACTGTTACTACCAAGAAACGAAAGCTTGAGGAGAAGGCGAGGACTGTACATCGATGCAATCCAAACAAACTATTTTTTTCAATACGAGAACAAGCAAGCAACAGGTGACTAACTATTACTCTTCTCTTGTCTTTCAGGATTCTTGTTTAACTTCCACAAAATCTGGGGCAGAAACCAAGGTTGAAATTTCTCACTTCACCAAGTACCTCTTCCTTATAGCGAAAACTGAGAGTAGCAGACTGAAGAAAACATATATAAGCGAAGTGTAACACTTTTTGTAGCCTTTTCCACTGGAGCGAGTTAGTAAATGAAAGTGACACGGGCCAGTTACTAATCGTGGGAGGAGGGAGTGAACTTTTAAAGCGGATATAGGGTAAAACGAAAAACTTACAGCGGAAGGTTGGCCAAAAGACCAGTTCTTCCGCGCGGCGCCCAACCCGTTCCTCCTCCACATCAAATGGTCAGCCAAAAGGGAAAACTTTGAAGAAAAAACGGAAACGTGTTAACCAATATATGTTTGTATAAGGTTGAATTTTTATCACTTTTTTGTTGAGCTGGATAGTATTTCATGTGTCGTTTCACGTGGCTGTGTCCAGGTGCGACTTTTTTCTTTCAGCAAATAAAATATGTTTAATTCACAAGTATTCTGTTTACTAACAAGCAAAGAAGATGTTAGAAAAACAAAGCGGCACGGCGGGAAGAGTGTGCTTTGTCACCTTTAGTCCGCGCATCAATCCTGGAAGTTTTTGGCTTGGCAAGTAATTAGCACACTTGTTGTTTTTTCTTGTTGTTTAACACGGACGTTTATTATCGAAAAAAACTTGACGGCTGCCAGAGCGAAGTACAAACTAAATAAAACCTAACTATTGGTTAAAGTAGTGACAGTATTTCTGAAGTCCAAAGAAAGCTTGGATTTTCGGTTGAGAGCTTGGATGGCGAAGACACTATCAGAGCTGTAAAGAGCTTTTTAACTTATATTTACTAGCTGGTATTCGTCAACTTTTGGTTTGCTGAAGAAATGAGTTCAATTTTTGTTCCTCTACACCCTCAACATCTACTCGCAACTGCCCATAGCTTACTGCTTGCACGCTCCGGCCTTCAACACAATTCTAAAGCGCTCTTTCCATGCATAATCCAGTCGCGTTATACCAGTTATACTTCACAAAGTACACTCGTCAGTGGTATTATATATTAGTGGTGACAAAAAACCTAATCAAACGCTACTGGTGTCTTTTGAAATAAGAAACTAACAGAAACCGAACGATTGAACAGCGAAATATCGACCGGTGTAAATAATATCACGGTTAAACTTCAGTCTAAAGAGCATAATCTTGTATTCTGACCCTAACCGCGAAAGATTTGAAAGGTTATCAGTTTTTGGTTTAGTTTCTAAGGTTTACTTAGACCCAGGTTAAACTACGCATTACTATCGACCCTCACCTGTTAACCTTAAACTTATAAATAAATACATTACCCTCCACGTGCAATACATTTGTATATTACCTTATTTCTATGTAGTCATTAGTATTCATATCCGTACTGTTATCATAGTCTTGTTGTTTTTGTTGCTAGTATTTTTATTATTTTGTTTTTGTCTCAGTGGAGCCAAGTGATTTTTGTTGGCATACCTCGAAAATGTATCTGAGTGATCAACGTTGCATATTCATGAACATAAAATGAACTCTATACTACCAAATACCTTCTCACTTTTAATAGTCTAAAATCTTAAATGTAAGATTCTAAGTTGGCTGTTTAGTGAACACTAGGCTATGATCACAATCTGCGTAGATAATCAGGGGCCTGCAGAATCTAGAATGTTATTGCAGGAATATCGGCCAGGTTATACTGAATCACTTACTGTTTACCCCCTCACTTACAATTTATATTCATTTCTACTATGGTAATTGTGAGTCAGTAGTAGATATAAAAAGTGTGGACGCTAGTGTTGATATTCACTACCGTTGTTGTTGTTGTTGTTGTTATAGTAATTGTTGTCGTTGTAGTTGTTTCGATTGTCGTGGATGCTGTTACTGGTGTAGTACTTGCTATTGTTGCTGCTGTTGTTGTTGTTGTCCTCGAAATCGTCAGTTTCTGCGTCTAAATCAATTTTTGACTAAATGTGAAAACCTTTTACCAACGAACATTCGCTTAGCAGAGGTTTGCACGAAGACATCAGTTTACAACCACCACAACAGCGTTAAGCGAGTCAAGTGAGCTGTTCAACTTCGGTTGTTTTTTGGTTGTCGCGTTTGACTAAAGCGCGCCAAGGTATGCCGCGGATAATTTTCACTATTCTGTAACATGCTAACGTAACAAATCGTTTAGTCACAGAGTTCATCAACACTCTCTTATTAGACCCCTTTTGGCCTTCTTTCTCGATAGTTGTGGCGGCTGGGCTTAGGGGTAAACTTGAGACAACATTCTTTGAGTTTATTATAAGAGACCGTTGTACACAGCCGGAGCAGAAGAGAACGAAGCAGACATTATTCGAGCAGCCGTAAACAAGACGAATTCATTTTGATAGATTCTGGAAATGAATGTGGTGGGGCACATACTATTTTCAGTACAAAGGATACAATTAAACAAACTAAATCTGGTATGACTATACGACCACCAACCCTTTGCCCCTCCCTCGTCCCTCCCCCCCCCCACAGATACACCAAGCCTTACTTCAATTTTCCGGCTACTTGACACAACTTACAACTTAGGTTGTTCAAAGCCGACTAGTATTAATCCTGGGTTAACTCTTAAGAAATCTTTAAAACTTTTAAGTTAAAAGGTCATTCCAGCCAAACCAGAACCTGCACGGCTCAGATTTCGGTAAAACTTTGTCCCTGAATAATTTAATATATGTTAACCCCAGAAAAGAAATAAAAGAGGGGTCCCGCAATACTTTTAGATATAGCGGGGGCAGAAATCAACCCCTCTGGGGCTATATTTTTGTTAATGAAAGCAGTGCAATGTAATTGTACTACCATCCTTCGGAGTGTCAAATCAAATGTTTAGAAATCGGAAACATACGAAAAGTGAAGTAACAAACAATCCTGGATATTGAGAACACTTGCTTTGGGTGTTTAAGCATAAAAATGGAATCTATTGTATCTTTCAAGTGAAAACTGTTGCTTTGGTTACCAATTACAGAGGAACAATCAATTCACGCCAATACCTTTCAATTTTATTGAATTTTCTAACACTCAAAATTTTCTACTTTTTTTCTGTTCATGGAGTTGTATGGTCATAACTCAAATCGGTAGAAAAAAAATCTAGGGGGTCACCGCGCTTGTTTAGGGGATATTGTGAAATGTGTCACAAAATGGACGTTTTTCGCTCATTTTTCCGATTATTTTTACTAAATGTTAGCTTAACTGTACAATATTTGTCAAGGAATATTGAAATCTGTCAAAAATCACAATTGAGAGAGAGAGAGAGAGAGAGAGAGAGGCGTAAAGTTATGGAGTGCAGTGGGATGCAGTAGAGTGCATAGGAATGGAGTGGAGTGGAATGAAGTGGAGAGGAGAGGAGAGGAGTGGAGTGAATTAAATTAGAAAACGGTTGTGTGGACTGCATGTGGTGTAGAATAGAGTACAATTGATGTGATTAAATTACTACAAGAGTGGAATTGAACTATTTACAAGACAAGTTACTACACATTATGATTACAATTTAAACTCAGAAATTGGTCAGGCTTTAAGGGGAGTTGGCTGCACTATCCGGAAACGTTTTGCTGAATACTTTTTGTATTGAACACTTGTTTTCGTGTTTAAGCACAAGTCTGTCTTCTTGGTTTTGTTGTATTTATGATTTTGACGAACGACCATAGTTTGATAAAGCACTAATTTTGCTCATAGCGACTTTCGTTCTAGCTTCACTCACTATAGGTGGGCATGAGATAACTCTCTTGTAATGATCTTTTATAGATTTCGCCATTTATGTACGCAGCCCAGTTTGATCATGCTACACACGTGATTGTAATGCCCTTGACATCATTTCATCGCCTGGCTGAAGAGATTGGCGAGCCGAAAGCAAAGGTTGTGCTGCTGTCAAACACAGGCCGGTGTGGTTCCACCGGCTTGGTCCAGGTTTTTGAAGCAACTCCAAATCCCTTGTTTTGTCCGAACCTGACGCGTTTAGCCTCGTGTTAAAGTTGTTTAACAGCGGAAAAACTACAAATGAAGAGGACGAATCGATACTAAAGAGCATAATGAACTTGCAATGCAAGAACTTGAAAATCAAGAAAGTAGATTTATTGGTTCTCAAAACGCGCGGATCCTGTATGCAACAAATTCGAAAAATCAGCTCTTCATTCAAGCTTACAAAACACATTTTTTTGTATCGTCACCCCAAAAGCACCATTTTATCCTATTGGTCTGCCATGGTACTTACGAAATCTTTTTTTTCGAAAAGATTGGTGGCACCCTTTTTACCCGTTCCTGAAACAAGAGAACACCATTCAGTGACAAGAACTCGTTTGTACGATACCTTGACCATAGATGGGTGCGTTGCTCTTATGTGGGCGTTGCTTTGTATTACCTTCTAGGAGTATCGAAAGGACGGTGTGGAAATTTGTCCGCTGAGATACGAAGATCTTTTGAAGAACCCTGGCGACACCGTTTCCGCACTATTCAGAAACCTTACAATTCCACAGAGACATGTTCCTAACGCTCTGGCGGCTCTAGAGAAAGACTCGCAGAGAAATTCGTTTCTCGGACGAGACGAGGTAGCAAAGAAAAGGGTGCTGGATTTCACACCCCAGCAGCTAAAGGAAGTGGACTACGTGTTTAGAAAGGTTGGCTTCCCGTCGACTGAAGAGTTTGTGGATCCTCCAAACCGGAATGAAGAGACCAGTTCCGCGTTTTGGCACAATTTGTTTGACAACACCACTAAGAAGAAGGCAGATTAGAGAAATGCTTAGTCAGCACCACGACAGGGTAATGGATTGTGGTTATCAGTAGAAGAACAAACTAGCTTCAAACTCAAATTCTGACAGGGACATATTTCCTAAGTGTGTATATATCTTTCCATTCAGTCAGTGGGATGTCTTTAAAGGGACGCTTTAACTATTAACAAGTTTCATTCTTTGACATTAATAAGAATACTTCAGCTGTTATATGTTACAAAACAATACAATACAATATAATATACAATATACAATACAATACAATACAATAATTTTCATTAATCTAAAGTTAATCACGTTGGGAAAAGTTGCCTTACTCCCGAGCCAGGAGCTCATGTTAAAAACGCTATACGTATTTTCGCGCAATTGAGTTTGCCAGTCCTTGTTTGGAGGTGTGAGGCAAAGGTTCAAACAATGTTTAATATTACGAAAGGTTTGTTGAAGAACATGAGACGACAGTGCTCAGATATCCATCTGAGCTCCTCATAAAGATCACATGATCGTGAAGTGGTCGAAAACATTTGTTGTTTGTATGTTTTTTTAAGAGATTATGTACAATTACTTAGAGTAATAGACTTCTTAGAAACACCTTTTCAAAATGTTTTTATAGAAAACATATTACAATAAATAGGTTAGCTTCGTGTTTGTAGCTACTGACTCTCCCCGCTCACAGGTGCTTTTTGTTACGGTCACATGACCTAAGTAGAGATAGAACAAGTGCGAGCTGCAACTGCCATGGCGGACAAGCATACAGTTTGCCGCTGATTTTGTGTTTGAATTAATTGCTTGGTTTTGACTGAACAGCTCGGTAGGTAGGTCAGGTCTAGTAACATTTAAATGTAAATAATTAATTGACAAAGCTACGTTTTTGCAGAAAACCACGTACACACGCACTTCACACAACGGTTATGCTGCAATGGACGTCTTCCATTTGAAAACGCTGGAAACTTTATCGCAATGCGTTTTCCACTGTTCAAGTTTGCAAATTAAAGATTTTGTTTTGCTGTGAGTTGGTATGTACATGCTCATGGTTACAGAAGTTTTAAAGTACGAAGTTTGGAGACAAACCCTTCTCTCTTGCTAGCTGCTACACATCTGTGGAACGCCTTTCCAAACCATCTTAGGCAGACACTTGACTAACGTACTTTTAAAACTAGTTTGAAGACTAGGCTACTTAGTCATATTTTTATTTGATAGTTGGTTAGTTAATAGTTCGTAATTTGTTGTTTTTCTTTTGTTTGTTTTATCATTAGGCTGTTTCTGAAACGTCTTTTTTCTTTTTAGAGTTTATCGCATTCAATCTTTAGTTTTTACTGAACTGTCAATCGCTTGTAATAGCAACGGGCTTCAGAGGATCTTCCTAAAAAGACATATTATTATTTAAACATTGTTTACTTTACATAAATATTGCGAGAAGTGTTAGAAGACCGAAATACTGTCCTACGTTGGCATTTGTGAGTTCTTTTAAATAAAACATCAATAGGAAGCTAACGCTGTCGATAAACACGAATGTGTAGTCTTTGTAGTCAGCGGGAACCACAAAAAGGAACAGGCTACAAGACCATAAGCTCTTTTAAGAACAAAGTTCAGTAGAAAGCTTGATATATTTCCTGGAAGAGACATGCCCAACCAACTGCTTTCTCTGCAACACGTTTCAAAACTTTGAAATGTTTGATTGATTG
>JAOBRG010346245.1:1849-19607 GCA_027574985.1 Umimayanthus nakama | reverse complement strand
AACGCAAAAGTTTTGGCTCACGCCTTTAATATGTTTGTGTTACGTATGTATGTATATGTATGTATGTATGTATGTATGTATTAATGTATGTATGTATGTATGTATGTATATGTGTATGTATGTACGTATTAAGCATGTGTCTGTCTGTCTATCCAGTTTGTATCTATATCAGTATGTAGGTATTTATATTTGTATGTACGTATGTGTCTTTCTGTTTGTTTGACTGTATGTATTTGTATATGCATGTGTCTGTCTGCTTGCATGTATTGCACTTATGTATAAGTGTATGTATGTATGTAGGTAGGTAGGTAGGTATATACGGTTTTACGTACAAGAACTATAGAAACAAAGGTATTAGAATAGTCAATGTGATTCGCTGGGATTTCTTGTACAAGGGTGGAAAGGTGACTTTCTTCAAAAAATGTTTTCATAACAGCTGTGTTAGAAATTTGCTTTGCTTTACCCTATTTATATATCATAATATTGTGAAATACTGTTTATGAACTACCAAAATAAAATTTTTCCATCACCAAAAAAAATCAAAACGATGCACCTCAACCAGTTTCTTTGCTTCTATCGAACGCGGCTTTTTATAAAAAATAAATTGATTTAGAAACATGCCTTTCTCGTGTACTTGATAATCAGTGTTCATTCTTTTTCTTCTTCTAGAAATAGTGTTTAACAATTTTCTGTCGTCTGACAATATAGCAGTTATAACAATCATCAGATTACAAATCGAAAAATTGAAAGAAATTAACATTTATCGATATCAAAGATTAACGTTTTAGTGATTTTTAAATGAGTTGGATTTAAGTCTGTGTATATTTTATTTTATCATTTCATTACCTGTTTCTCTTATTCATTTTATTGAATATTTTATTATCTACACCAGAGAGGTTAACTTCTAAGTATGGCGTTCTGCAGAATGCGGAGCTCTGCTATAACCCAGTTTATCAAACTTTCAAGTTTCCAATTTAATTTCAGCCTATTAAAACCCATGCGTTCGCTTTTCGCTATAAAATTTAGGAGAGTATGAACTTGAAACGTCTTTTACACATTGTTCAAATATTATGTATTAACCCCAACTGCATTTTTTATATTTATGTGCTCACTATTTAGAAAAAAGGGGTTTGCAACTGATCTAAAGCGCTCACTATTATGTTTTTGAATAAATCTTAAATTATTTTAAAGCCTATAGGCTATACACACTGTTTTTTCAAAAACCTCCTTTACTTCCCGTTTGAACAATCTAAAACATGCGTACACAGACACTTTCGTCATAATCAGATATTGGTAAGGCGCGCAAGAATTATACTAAAACAATTTCATTTCTCACTAAAAGTATCTTTGCAGTTTTCCAACTTGATTGAGTTCATATTGCCATTCTCCAAAAAATCAAGAAGAAAAAGATTGAGCAACTGAAATAGGAAAGTATCTTTATCATAAATAATGCACTTTCTTTTATATTTATTTATTAAAGCTACAAGAGCAAACCTCCAACTAATTTTCATGAAAATATTTCTTGTTTAGATGTCTCGATTTTTTTTCTCTTATACATTTGTTCAACATTCAAACAAAGAACTCTCAATTTTGTTTTGCTTGTACAAATGTACCTCCAACTGTCTTGTAATTAAGCGGCTTTTCTCAATTAAGCAAACAGAGGCAGAACCGACTTTCCTGTTTTATTTACTAACTGAAAGCGTGTCTTAGTAAAATTGAAAGCAGAAGGAAATGACACGGGCATGTTATTCGATTTCGCATTTTCAAATCAAAAGTAAGTTAGGTCAATAAGTGCTTATAACCTTAAACGACGGAAAACCGTTTGTTTTCATTCACAGTTTTGTTTAAAATAACTTAAGACAAAAACATTTATTTATTAGATCTTTGAAATAAACTAGTTTCGAAATGTAAAATCTGCAATGGCAAAAACCATGCATTGAAGAGCACTCTTATGAAAAAGTTTGTGAATAAAATGTTTAGAGTTAATGATTTGGGGAACAACAGACATTAAGAAAAGGGTGTTTTAAGCTCTATTAGTAGGTTTTTATGTAAACTGTACTGCAAAGTCTCGCATACAAATGAAGTGAGATAAAAAAAATTAAAACTTAGCAATCTGGTGTTTATTCAACAACGAATAAAACTTGTAAACTTTGAGTTTGATGTTAGGCGCGCTAAATCGCTTTGAAGATGACGACAAGCTCTAGTTACACGAAAAATAAAAAATGACAAGAACGAAATTCGATCTAGTATAGTTTTTTCGAAATTTATCAACTTTTGAAAACTGAAACTAACAATTAAGGACCATGATATGAGTATAACTATAAGCATCAGGCAAAACAAAACTCCGATGATGTTTTTACAAATTTCTCCGCAAATTTGAAGATGAAACAAAAACTGGGACTATAAGACAAAGGAGCTTAGAAAAAAGTCTTTGAAAAGGTCATAGGACAATAGCAATGACGCGTGACTTTGTAAAGACAACACAAAACCCTGAAAATTATTTGTTAAGGATGTGTGCTTTTGAATAGAGCCAAGATGTGCGTCTGTTTTCAAACTTGATGGATCGGACAAAATAGTTTTGTGATTCCTAGTCCGACAAGTGCAGGCCAAACGAATTTTTGTTATTTTAATTTTCCTAAAGAGGTTATAAATGCATTTCGATTACAGAAAAAAATTTACAGACAACATTAGTGATCTGTGATAGGTGATATGATCGATAATGCCACGCTCGTGTGTCCTAATTACAACAAAAGTAAGTGGAGAAAAAAATCTTGTCTAAAACAGGTGACACATTCAATAAAATCAATTTAGAAACCCATAATTACCTGTAGTTCCGTTTCGAAACATTTATTTTGCGTTTTAGGATTTGCTGATATAATTAGACAACATATTCGTGTGGAAAATAATTATAATACTCCTTTTACCAAAACTTTGAATCACAAGCGAAAGCGCACAAAAAAACAAAACAACTTGTAAAATGTTTCATTTCGAGTGATAGTAGTTAAAAGCATTGACTTAACAAACTTTAAATAAACTCCCCTTTTTTTTGTTAAGAACACAACGCACTTTCAATACCGGCAGTTTGTAAATGCAATTTTACGTTCCGGAGGGATTGTGGATTTGTGTTTCTTTTGCCACCCTGAACGCAGCACAATTTAGCGGCTTCATTTGTATTTGGGCCGTTGGCCCATTAAAAAGGTTTTCTTCTCCAGTAAATATTAATATTTTGAAGCCTGACCTCCTTATTAAATTTTCTAAGCCTTAAGCCATTTGACAAAGATGGGAAACTCCAACAAAATTGGTACGATTTAATCTAGACAAAAGAGGCGTATTTTTCATTGCCTCGAAACCACCTGCTGCCTTCTCATTAGCGAAGGAAAGTTGAACAACTTTACTAAAAGCGTATTATATATTTATTACTGACATGCTAGCAGTTTGACTCTTGTGTGAAATTGCTAACTGGTTATTCCTTACAAATTTGGAATCAATGTGTGAGTTGAGGACTTCTTTTCAATTCACTTTTAGCGTAATGGACTAGCCAAGTTTGTGTTTGTTTGCTAAGCTTTTTTTATTGAACCACTTCGTTTAAATAAACTCTTCTTTAATTGAAACCTGTTAAACATACCGAATTGGAACGGTTTACAAATCATTATAGTTAATCCATTATTAATTTATACCCACCTTTGGTAATTGATTTCACTACAAGTTTGTCAAATTTTTAATAAGGAAGAGTTCAGCTGCCTTAAAATCCCCATTACTTTGTTCTCACATTTCTCACTGGTGTAAAACTATCTCTAGAAAAAGATTTTTTCAACCGCAAAAAAAGAAAAACACAGTGGAGTCTATAAGAAAAGTATAAAAGATTTCAAATATCGCCGAAATACGATATGATACGAGACTATAACAAGACTCAAAAGCAACCCTGGCCATTCATAGAATATATATATACATAAATATCAATTGAATAAGGTTTTGGTTTTCAACTTCCTCAAATCTGCATAATTTTATCTACTTCGGATTACCCACGTTTATGAATATGAAAAGACTTGTTTTTAAAACTGAAAGCAAAATAGAGTGAGTAATACTCGCAAAAAAAAACACTGCAGCTCTTGCGTGCGTCAACAGATTTAATATCGCACTTATCTATGCTAAGTTTTTACCGAGATTATTTGAATTAAAAAGTTACTGAACCCCTGGGTTTAACGTGCAGATATCAATAAGTACAATTCAAAAGGAAATAGATATCTCAGATGGAGATTTTACTTCACTTTGCCGCGTTTGAAGCCTTTGGCAGTTTCACAGAAGTTTTCGACGACATCAACCGAAACTATAAACAAAAATGGATAAATTTGTAGAGTGTTGTTACTCAAAAGAACCCGAGTTAAACAGTTACAGTTATTGTTGAGTCGCTGAGGCGAATTTAATTGAACATTTCAAAATAGGCGATTCCCCCGTGATTTCAATTAATCAAGCACAGTGTATCTACAGTTGTGTTGCTCCATTTACTAAAAACCGATGTAGATAAAGTGATCAGCGATTTTCATCGAGAAATAAACCCCCTGTCGAAACATCTCTCGGTTGGGTTGGCCGATATTTACTTGCCTTAAAACTAAAATGCTGGCGGTTTGTCTTTACTGGTTCTCGAACGATTTTTAACTGAACAAATTTGGGTTTCATTGGCTATAGTATGAACTTACGCAAAAGTGAGCGAGTTCATGTCAAAAGATAAAAAACTCCGCATCGTTTCCTTATGAGTAGAATTACGGTAAATTCTTGTGTCGTGTATCTGACATACTAGAGAGAGCGACCATGCAACGGGAACATTTTCAACGGATTACTGCCAATGGGATGAGTTAAGAAAAAGTGTCAACATATTTCTTGAAAAATATTATGTTTTCAACGGAAGGATTGGACAAAAGTTAAGAAACTGAAAAATTGCAAGCGTGTTAACTCAAAGTTAAGCCGATGTTGATAGCTATACCATCAAATACGTTTTCTACATCACCAGTCGTATCTTAACGAAATATTATTCCAGTTCTTCAATATCTTGGAGCTCAGCACCCTAGCAGCTCAAGATACAAAACAGTTCCTGCAGATATTTTGTAGGAATACTGAAAATTATCGTTTAATTGAAAAAGCATTTACAAGTTCGCTACTGCAATTTTTGGTAGGCTTTGATCAAGGTTGTGTACTAAAAACTTGAAACTATTTCTTTTCAGAATCCAGAAACTGAAACAGCAAGTCAAATTTGTGAGCAGCAAGACAATTTTAAATGTACATGTACTTCAAGAACTATGACGTTGGTGAAGTTTTTAAAAACATAAAGTTTGCGTGCATCCAAGTTGAACTCGCAATATTTGTAGTTTTTTTCTTTGTTGAGAAGTTCGCAAACGTCACATTATTTAAAATCAACCTGCCCACTAACTTTGACTCGTTTTTTCATTTCCTAGAATTTAAAATAGGCTAGCTTCATGTTCGAATGGCATATACACATCGTAAAAATGGTCTATTTAAAGAAGCAAACATCAATGAAAAGTTTGATGCATCTGTCTCCAAGTGTTTTGCAAGAGTTGATTATAAGTATGGATACTTTACTAAAAAACCTTTTGGTCAAACTTTATGTGTACTAACCTTCGTCATCCTGCCCCCTTCGTTTTCTCCGAAAGTCGGAGGGCGGTGGCACACCGGGAATCCCGAGGAACATCGTATAGGTACCCCCATACCATACTAGCAGTTCTTGGTCCGGGGGAATATCTTTGACTGCTCGATAATATATGTTTCCTCCGAACTGAAAAACCTCAAGATTTTGTTCTTGGTCATTTCGTGCACAGTTTACGAAGCCCATCCAGTTTCGTGGATTTTC
Source organism: Umimayanthus nakama (assembly GCA_027574985.1). Lineage (NCBI taxonomy): Eukaryota > Metazoa > Cnidaria > Anthozoa > Zoantharia > Parazoanthidae > Umimayanthus > Umimayanthus nakama. Next base: position 13,744 of record JAOBRG010346245.1, on the reverse strand, counting down.
ATCTTTTGCATCCAGAAAATGGCTTAAAGAACCATCTTCGCTCAAAACCTGCGAATGAAATTTTGGGTTTTATTTCGCTTATTTGAAGGGACTAGATCAGGAGTAGACAAGTATGTTCACATTATACTAACACAAAGCGAGTTTGTTGTTGATGTTGCTGTTGTTGTTGTTGTAGTTGTTATTATTACTACTACATTTATTGTTATTATTGTTGTTGTTGTTATTTTTATTATTGACTCACTTTCTCGGTGTTTGTATCATTGTTACCGTTCTTGCTCAGTTGTTGGTTTGTAAGGGAAATGAATGACAAACCAAAAACCTCTTTCCAAACTCTTTCTAAAATAACAAGAATCTTAGCAATTTATTTTATAATTAAATACAGGGAAACTTGAAAATACAACCTTTTTAAGTCTTTTATATGTGATGTTTGTTAACACTTCAGTACACGACTTTTTCTTCGGTGTTTTTGTTTATAAATGTTCTCTCCCAGTAAAACAACTTGTTCCTTTGCGAGAAAACTCAAAGTCTTCTTTACGATAGAAACTAGTTATAAAAGGCAATGTTAGATAATGTTTTTTGATTTCATTTTTGTCAAGGTGTTTTCAATTGAGAAAAACGGTTCTTTGTAATGAAAATTGCGAAAACACACAAAATTTTGATTTGTTGCGCGAACGACAGTTAAAGTAGCTTAGTTTTAAACAGCCAGTATTTAATCGCGAGCCGATCTGTTTAAATCCAAGTTTAGTCAGTCTTAGTGCCCATTTTGACAAATGTCAATTCAACAAACGTTCCAATAAAAGCAAATTTCTAAGATAAAAACTGTAACTTCAGCCACACGCGCCAGTTCATAAATAATTCTGCAAAAATTACTTTACCACAAGATTAGTATTTACAAAAGAACACTTCAAAATAGATGCATAAAATGCCTCAAGTAAGAGACTTGCTTATATTAAATGCAGTCCTAGCCACAAGATGTCAAATTCGGTGCGAAAGATGATGAATATATAAGGCAAAAGTAATTTTATGTATTTACTCATAAGATATTTACTAGCGAGCAGAAAAGTACCCAACTTTAAAGTTATTGTTTATGGGTACCAGGTGTTTGAAGTTTATTGTTGTTGAATATAACTGGCTGACATAGCTTATAGATTCTATTGTAAAACAGCAAAAGCTTTACATGGAATAAAGACATAAACTTTATCACCCCAGACAGAGGAAGTTCGTCTCCTAAAACAAATTAAATAATGAACAGTGAAGATTTAGCATGTCTGTCCTGGTCTTTCTAGAACACTAAAGCTAAATCGGAAAAAGCCCCCCGTATCTTCTGGTGATTTAGGTACTCGGTATTTGTAACCGACATTTGGGGTAATATCTTTGAATATCGCACATGACGGGACAGAACTCGTACATTAGATAATTACAATATATTACCTCCCACATAAGGTTATTGTCAGTCTCAAAATTCACTTCATTGGCCTTCACTATTCGTCCTGTGTAAGGGCCCATCTGCGTTCCTTCCTTGATCCAACATGTGCTAAATACACCAAGTTGCACACCAGGAATTGAAGACGGTGCAATTGTGACTTGTTCTGGTAGAGAAACGAAAGCCATATAGTATGAGTCTCCGTCCTCGACACATGAAGACTTTGGCTTGTTGTTTTCGTTGTGTAAGATTGGCACTAGAGCAGTTGACCCCATCCGTTTTACATTCCCGTGATAACTTGGATCAAGATCTTCAAGAAAGAAAGAAAGAAAATAAAACATTTCATTAGCAATTTTTGAGGGAAAAATAAGCCGACATGCCAAAAAACCTTGTCTAATTTGTTAAATTGAAAAAGATTGTTTCATTTAAACAAGAATCTCAAAGGCGCCGACAAGTTACTGAATGCGTTTGGTTTAAGAAGTGTAAGCGAATGGCATTACTGTTTCGCAAAGAAACTCAATTTGAGGATACTAATATTTTTACTAATTTTACTCGCGTAATAATGTGTGGTCTTAAAGCTGGATAGGAAATTCATTAAAATTAAACGTTAATACACAGACGAAAACCAAACCACAACTCGCAGGGAAGTAAGAAAAACAAAGATTTCTGTGATCAATTATTGATGAAGCTTTATCTCGCGCCAAATAAAGACACAATTCCGAGCCGGTTGGGTTAAAATTAAAATTCAAGTTAGAGCTAACAATAGAAAGAGAAGAACAGTTTTTAGCACATCAGTGTTAATTTGCCGTTCATCTCGATTCTAACAATGAAATTTCTCTGCTTCATGCTGTTAGAGTGTAGGAACAAACTTTAGTCACCTGCCCCGACCTTTAAAATAATCTTCACAATCGTGAATTAAAGTAAACTAGAAGAACGTGCTAAGTCTATCGAGATAAGCATGCAAAAGTGAACTATGGGCGATGCGTTAATCTACAGTAGATTGTTCTACCATGGGGTCCTTATCTACTAAAACAATCGCCATTGATGTGAGTTGTTATTGGAGAAATAAACCCTCCAAGTAAATTTAAAGCTGGCTACGGAAGCTAGATAGATGGAGGAAGGATGTAGGCTGGAAGATTTTCATTATAGAACACTGCAGCTATAATAGGTTTTTATTTTGGTATTGGTAAAATTCATAAACAATATAGATGTAAAGCGTGGCTTTACAATACCGAGTTATAATTTGAATTAAGGCAGCACGGAAGCTTTTACTGTAGTATAGAGAACAGGCAGGTTTGACGCCTCTGCTACCATTAACTAAAGAAACACACACTCTCTATAAAATGATTAATAAACCAGGAAATTTGTTTACCAACTAAAAGCTAGAGTTTTTGGCAAATTGAGATGCGAAAAATTCTGACCTTGCTCACTTCCTTCAACAATTTTTTTTTCTTTTTAACATCGCACTTGGGTTCTAGTTATGGTTGCCAAGCTAAAACTCCGACTTCTTTCATATGATAATCTTTGTTTAATGCGAACGAAAGGACTTTAATTGTATGATAAAATTTGTCCAAACAGCTTAATTCTTTTTCAATTCTAAACCCAAAAGTGGGCTACTGGCTACATAAATTAGACCTTTTATCGTAGTTTTACAATTTAGTGTCTTAGTTTGACAGTATTCTGAAGGCGAGAGATTACAATCTCTTCGTATGACTTCGCGATACAGAGTAACAAAGAATGTTTCGTGAAACCAAGCGAAACACGAGATAGTTAGTGGAAGAGGAAAAAAACTTAACACAAATATGCGTCGAATTGGTAATTTACAAACCTGTATATTAAGCAATTTTAGTTAAATTTCCATCTTGTATACATATTCATACATAATTCACCTGCTCGCAGCCAAATTGGGTATTTAAAACTTATTATCTGTGTAAAATTACAATTGAAAGAAGGAAACGTTTTTGACTCAATCTAAAAACACTGTTTGCCCGTAATGCCATGCATTAACGACTCGCCGTCATTGTAGCCGGAAATTAACTTGCCTATGTGGAGTAGCTATCGCAGCTAGCTTTGAAAACATTTTGTAAAATGGAGGATTTATGGCGCGGCATGTTTGTTACCACTCTCAACTGGACGCAGTTATGTTGATAAGGATATTTATTTATTAAGTGACGGTGCAGTAGCATGTCTTTCCAAATCTACAAATGTTTTAGCAAAAGACTAGGGCAGATATTTTACAATGTACTCGATATTACGTTGTGCGCAAAGCGAATTAAAGAGCTGAATTTGTTAAAAAGATACACATCTCACATAGACAGGCATTATGAAACCATACCCGGCCATCGTAAGGGCGAGGTTGTAATTCCTCATTCGTCATTAATTCTGATACTATCGGAACCACGATCTCAACGCAACATGCTGGTTTGGAAGAATAGCGTTTGAGATTGCTTATGTTTTAATAAACTAAAAATTCTCTCATTAAGATAAACTAAAATTTATAAAAATTACCCCTAGTCGTTAAAATTTAATATGACCCCTTGGTTAAATTCGAAGGAGCCAGGAACTGATACTAGAGCTCTGGAACAGACACCAGAGTAAAACTTGAGATCAAAATGTATTGGGTTAAACCCCCAAAAAAGATGACAATAGGTAACAAGGTTTTGCATGCGATTTGTTTCGGACTTGCTAAGAACGTATTTGGAGACAAAATAAAATGAGTTATGTGAAGCTAGAGTGATAAATAAAGTTCGGTTTAATCAACACATGTAACTAACTATATACAAGAGATTTGAATGAAAGCTCCGTAATTCCAAGAAGTATTTTAAAATAAAAAGAGAGGACTTACCTTCATCGGAATTGTATTCTACTTTTTCAAGAATGCTTGACTTAAATGTAAGTTCTTTTTGACCTCCAAAAGCGTTGCACCATTTGCCGTACAAGACACTACGCAAAACCTCTTGGCTAATGTTAAGCGGGCTGGAAGCCTCTTCTTGACTTATATCCCAGTTTCCCACGTTCATTTTTTGAGTTGAAGTCTTTTTCGGTTCTATCACTGTTCAAATCTCCCTGAGCGCCTTCACGCTAACTTTAGTTATGCGTTCTTAATGAAATGTCAGCGCTTTATATTCGGAGCCTCTGTTTGTCGTTGACAATGATCTACTGTTGAACAATAGCAAGGCAAAACTAAACAAGTCTTTGTAATAAATCAAATATTTTTCATCATACCCTTCACACCTTATTGAGCACTCGCTTGCACGAGCATAATGAGCTGCCAACTTCGAACCACCTGCACCAACCCCAATCACGCATGCGCAAACTCGGGCCACATCCGCCCAAGAATTAACGTTTTGATCAGGCTAAAAAACCGAACTTTTAATTCCCTTTCCTAAAAAGAGAGATACGAAAATGAAAGATAAAACATAATAGCTGGACCTGAAATAGTTTTTTTATCTAATGAAACATCATAATTTTTTGTAATTGTCATTCAAAAATGGGTATTGAATTTCTCAAGCGTAAATATATCTTCTTCTGTTTCAAGTCTCTCGTGGTATTTGCGCTCTTAAGTATTTTTAAAAAGCCAGCGAGAGAACGAGACAGTTCGTCTCTTCTGACCCTTTAACAACAGTCATTATTTGTTACCGAAAACAGATGCGACAACAGTCATGACTGAGCGCAATAAGCTAGAATAAAGGAAATCAGTCCCGCGGCAACGCAATTCGGCTTTTATAACCAAATTACATACAAGGCCAATGCTGTAAGTGCGATTAAGTCAAAGCAAGTAATAGATTAAACAGTGTTTTCCAAATGTACGCCCTTAAACACTCTTACTTTCGAAGCGTCGATATTTTAATGATTATTAACGAGCAAAAGTCATGACTAAAAAATTTTTCTTTCCGAACTTGCGCCGAGCGGAAACCCGCAAACTAAGTAAAAACGACTAATTTAACAGTAGTCAACCAGCTCGTACCAAGTTTACAAGCTCTGATAAAAACTCTCTGAATTAACAGTGCTGTGAGATAAAGATATAAACACGTTCCATTCCAATTACGAATTAATAAATATAAAAGATTTAGCGCGCAGATCAATCACAGGTAATTAGAAGGGATGATTTAATTAGTAATATTCTAAGTTCTTTCCAATGGAAGCACTCACTATTAATAGCCAGTTTCTTTATTAAGAGAACCTGTAGTCACAAGTAATAAAAAACAAATATGGTTTTCAAGTCTTAAATTTGATTCTGTATTAGGCAGCCATCTTGTTAACTACCGTGCCAGAATACATGTTCTAACGAGTTCAGCCTACGCTGCTCGCTCGGCAAGGCACGCCGACCGAACAGGGTTAAGTATCGGACAGTATGACCCGTAAAATGAAAGTGCGGACCGTGATCGTTGCCCAGGCACCTGCTGTTTGACGCGTGTTGGTCGCGTGGCTCAAACAAAGGTGCGTAGAGTTGTTTGCTCAAACCGAACGTCTTTCTTTGATAATTAGGCGTTCATATTTTAATCTAGACAGCATCACTGAGATGTCTGTACACTACACATAGATGAAAAGAGAGGAGACAGTTGGATAAGAAGGCATGATGTCAAACTCTGATCTCATTTACTGGTTTGGGCAGCGTTTGGGTACGATTTAACTCACGGAAATTACTCAAACCTGAATTTTAGCTTGGAAAAATCTAGAGAGACACTAGATATCACCTAAAAAGGCACGTAAATTGAATTAAAGAAAACATTTTGTGATTACACTTAGTTTTAAAAAGTCTAAGAAAATAGTACGGAAATTTTTCGACACTTAAAAAGGGACTGAGGAAATTAAATTTGCATCAAAATGGATGTTCTCTCATTACTCTCCCAGCTCATTATGTTTCGCTCAATCACAACTTTGACTAAACTAATGGACTTCTAAAATAAGTTTAGGGAGTATTTCACTGCGAACAATGAGCGTCTTTTATTTCGACTGTCTCTAATAGTGTAACTGTCGTGATTTTGATTATTTAGAAACAAATGGATCCTTCTCATTATTTCTGAATTGACTAAATGGGCTGAAAGCTAACTTTGAGCAAGAATAACACATAAGCAGTTATATAAAAGATAAATAAAACTCAGCAGTTTTGTGAAGGTTTAGTTTTCTCACATGCATACCCAGTTTATGTAACGAGGTAAACACAACAGCTAAGACACCTCGAATTCAAATCATGAATGAGTAATTACGTAGCGCACTGTGAGCAAGGGGTGACTGAGACGAGGAAATTGGTACCTGGAAACAAGTTTTAATGCCTAGCACAAAACATAATAGCATTGAAAGAACAGCGCCTCGTATGGAGACACTGTTAATTTCCTTTCCCTGAGAAATTCACAAAACAAGAAGAATTTAGCGACTTTATTTTTGATGCACTTCATAAACACCGGAAAATTATAAATTTGCTAATTTCCCCAAAAGCAAATTGAAAAACCTCTTGGAGGGGATCAAAAGAGTAAAGAATTAAGGATGTGTACACTTTAGCAAAGGTAATGTGTAATTTACCGAGATTTATCATTTATGATTAGGGAGTTTAATGAGCGAGAGAGATAGTGCTTATTCAAACAGCGAGCCCATTTTGCAATGTAAGCTTCGTGGCTGTATTTTTTGGTGTGGTGTTGTGCATAAAACTGTTAAATCAGACTTGATGTCCGGCACGCTTCAAACGAAGCAGCTTAGTGTAGCACTTTGTTCGCGAGTACACGTGTAAGAAAATAGTCCAAACACCAAACAATCCCGCATCGAACAATAATCTATGAATAATTAAGGTATTAAATTGCCTTCAAAGGTTTTACCCCACATGTATGCTGGGTGTAGAGCGACTGGGAAGGCCAATGGAATTCGAAATAACACGACTAACAGGTGCCTTCTATGGAGATTCGAAGACCAGTGACCACAGAAGACAGTTAATAATTGTATTTTCTAGGTGTTTATTTGGGTATTGGGAGAATAGACTAGAGGGACCATCCGCAGTGATGGGAACGGGCTTGTTTTCATAAGGGCTCCTAATGCGTTTAGTCTCTGCTTCGCATGAATTGCAACCTGCAGCGTTATAGATCGAAATCACGTCACTGCATTTACTCCGGCGGAGTTATTATAGTGTAAAACCCTTTCACTTCCGTGAAAATATGTTTTTTTTGCCGTTTCTACTTTCTGTCAGTGCTTAGGGGGGCAACCAGCCTAAACCACTTGCAAACATACTCACCTAATTATTCCTGAGGAGAAGCCTATTATACTGAAAACTTGCCACTGTTTTTCATTTCCTATCTAGTCTCGTCATCGGCAACTTTTATCCTTCTTTTTGTTTCCATCTTTTAATCACTACAAACATATTTAGGACATGATATCAAGTAATTCAAAACAAGCTCTTAATTATCTGGGGTCACTCTTAACAGCATGGGTGTATGAACGCCTAGGGGTTGACTTTAAAAGATAAGGAAGCCCTAAATTTAGCGAAATTGAATAGCGCACTGCAATACTAAGGTTTTTCTGGTCCTCAGAAAACTTGGCGGAAGTATGAGACCACTCGGGGAAAATTCTAATTGTCAAAAAGATCTCGTTTTCAAAATAAAACTGCCACTTGTCACGAATGGGAAAGGTTTGGGTTCGCTTTTCTGGCAAATGTCATTAAAACTGAAGGTATTGTTATTTGGGTTGTAGTTTGGAAACACGCTGCTTCGGAAGAGAGTTGCCTCCGATTAAACAACATTACAAAGACGCTAAATGTATTGGTTTTGTACTTCTAAAATATAATAACAACGCACTTTTAGTTACTTCGTGACAAAATGCTGTTACTTGATAAGACCCTTTGGGGACACTTCAATGGGCTCAACACCTTCTTTAGGTCACAAACCATTTAATGTAGACAACCGACTTCTCTAGGGATAACACTCTTGCTGGGGAAAAAATATTCAATCGAGAAGAAAAATAAACACTGGCCTTTATGGTCAAAAGCGCCGTTTTACAAGCCACGCGTGATTGAAAAGTGGAACAAATTAAGAGAAAAGTGACCGCCCCATTTCCTTAATTGTTGGTGCGCAAGTATTGTTGAAAAGCAATTTTTGTTTCAAAACGTTTGAACCCGTACAGCTAGATATCCGCCCCTTTGTGTTGAAAAGTCCACACTTAACAAACAGAAAGTGAGCAAAAAGAGTTATTTTATTGCTAAAACCCTTTCGCCTAAGCTGCATATATACTTTGTATATACTATATATAAACTAGATCGAAAAATTGATGAAAATGGATTGACAAGAAAATTTTACTTTCCATTTTTTGTTTAAACTTAAAGTTAAGGTTTTAGACTGTCCATCTCTTAATGAAACCAAAAACTGTTCTCCAAATACACCAAATCTTATAACTCTTTGTGGAGATAACTTTCTTTGCGCAAGTGAAGGACTCGTTTTGTCATGATGCTTAGAAGGAATAATACTTTAAAAAACCCTTTAAAACTTGACTGGGTAAACCCTGAGACTACTACAAGGATTGAAAAGCACTTTTGTTTATATTAGTTGATGTATGTTTAATATTTAATTCTCGCACAAGAGACTTTGTTTGTTTTAAACAAAACGATATTACTGAGAGGTTTATTGCAATGAAAACTGAGATTTCTAAAAAGAAATCTTGTGTATCTAATGTGGAAATGCAAGGTTGATCAAGTGGCTCCAAAAGACTGAGTTTGATAACAATAATCTCATTCAAAAGTTCTCGGTATGTTGAAATACAGAAATAATTTTCGACAGAATCCTTTTCACGAGTTTGATTTAACATCGAGATAACGAATAAATAAAAAACGATTTAATTCAGTTACTGATTACATGGTTTTAACTAAGGACACTGGTTTAGTTGTGAATGCGATACTCAAACGCCACCCCGTTGAGATCATCAACTCGGAAAATAATTTGATTTCGTCATGAAAATTGTTAAAATCTTAAGCTTTTAAAAAACCCTTCGTTACAATTAAAAGGAATAATATCATTGCTGTAAAGACAAACATTTGAAACTGTCACAAACGAGCAGATTTGATCCTTGTCGAACGGAATGATTTAATTACAAATTTTTGTGACAAGAAAAGTGATAACACATGCAACGGAAAAACGATAATTTTGAAGACAAAGTCATCGCCACTCACTCACTGACCTGAGTTTTTCTGTCAATATTTGCTGGGGCTATTCACAACTGGTTGTAGTATGAAACAAAGCGCTTCTAAACGAATAATTTTAGACGGACTGCTATATACATACTTTAGCTTTCTTGTCAAACGAAGAAAAATCTCTTAACCATTAACTGAGCATGCGTGTTTAAAAGCGAGTTAACGCCTCTATAAAGTAATTTTCTCGAGACCGGATTTTGCCCTTTGAGTTCTTAATTATAGATGCATCAGCACAATAGTAAAAATAATACTAATTTTCAACTTTGGGGCAAGATAGTATACACAAAAGCTGTATGGATAGTTGAAAGAATATTATCGCTAAAATCTGTTCTTTCTAGCCGAAACAATTCACTTTATCAACTGGGTCAGTAAATAGACGATATCAAGTGAATAAACGGACAATATTGGTTTATTTGGCAAACTAGCCAGATTTCTTCAATGCCTCTTATCTTTTTCTTTCCGTTTGAAGATTTTCAAGGGCTTGCTTTTCAAGATAATAGAGTCGTTTTGAGGTTTCTATTTGTAAAGAAAAGTAACTACAACTTCTGAAAAAAAGGGTTCGAGCGGGTAACTTCACGCCTTTGTTTTTAATCTGCCTGAACTCTGGTTTCAAAATGCGTCAGTAAGGCCTGGAAAAGCAGTAGTCACTTAATAAGTAAAACTGTAATCATTATACGGTTTATCTAAACGGCGGGGTTCTTTTGAACAGATTCAAAATGTTTTTTTTTCCTTAAACGTTTGTTGCTTGTCTACGCAGAACGAAACTGTTTTTCAGCGAATGTATAATCAAGGTTTTGAAATAACTTTGTTAAAACATTGAATTTACAGATATCACGGCTTAAATAAAACCAAGCAGCCGTTTTGAGTTAGAAAATTAAGGATTGTAGGTGTGTATATAAACAATGGTTGTGTGAATTATTAATCTACTCTTAGACCGTTAACGAGCATTTCTCGTCCTTTCGCACATGCCTCGGGGTTTCAATAAAACGAAGACAATTGGTTAATAGCTGAAAATTTATATCAATTCTTTGTTAAACTGTGTCGCAACCGGGTTAACCACAATTCGAGCGCACTCCTTCCATTTCTTCAGTAACCGGATTGTCATCGCCAGATCCTAGAGTTCAGATTAAAACACGTCAGTCCGAATCGACAAGCAGATTCAAGATCTGCGTCTGTTCAGTTGAATATCAAACCCATCTTAAAGGGAATATAAAGGTGATATTTGTGCGAAATACGGAATACACAGTGTCTCCAAACGAATGTAACCACAAACATTACAAAAAGATGTTCTGCATCGTCTTCGAAATAATGGAAAACAACGAGGGAATGTTGCCGTATAAATAGTTAATGGAAATGAGAAAGGAGTGTATTCATAAGTAATAAAGAGCAGGTTCTTTATATCTTAATGTGCAGTAAATAAAATAATGTGGCGGTTTGTTTATTTTGAGAGAGCCTAGCTCTAATTGATTATCACAATTTTGGCTTTAAAATTTGTGTTACAAAAAATTGGGTTTCTATGACGTGCCATCTAGCCGTAGGCAGTCTCGACAAATTCGGCCAAATTTTCAATTTCTTGGCACTGGAGTTGTTCAATTGATTGAGTTAAACATGCTCCGGCGGCCTATTTATTGTTTCCAAATTTATTACCCCGAAATACTCAAAAAATATTGCAATATTTATTGTTTACGGATTTGAACCTTTCTTCATAATGTTTTTCAACCGTCCGTGATTGGAAATTTAATTGAAAAAAATCCGACATTTTGCAATTTCCCCTTTAAAAATTAAAGCAATAAAGTGGAGATTTTTTCTGCAAAGATAATCGCTACGTTTGGGAGAGCCTGCACGAACACGAGTACGGCTGGAATTCGAGCATATTTATAATACTGAAATAAACACGTGTACTAATAATATCTATTTTTTCTTGTTTGTGTCCTAATTGGCCCAAGGTAAGACTTACTCAAAGATATTGCTCAAAAGTTTCAAACTGTTCAAAACCTCAGAACTCAAACCATCCGAAAAAGTTCACTTTTCTTATAAAGAGTAAAATGATAATTCTGGACTGAACTGAATTGCTGTTTTCTTAAAACTAGCTCGTGTTCACATGAAACACACAAACGCAAAAAGTGGTTTGCAAAACTTGTTTGCTTGTGCCCTTGTTAAAATCACTTAAGTTTTTAGCTGCTTCCATGACTACAAACGAAAACACAAATCTCAATTGGTTCGAGTTTGGCCGCAGGACTGTCATGTCATGAAATACGATCAAAAAGCTCTTCATATCCGGTTTTCTCTAAGACGAAAGTACTAA
>JAOBRG010346212.1:0-11278 GCA_027574985.1 Umimayanthus nakama | reverse complement strand
CAGAAAGTTACTTTATTAGGTTTTTGTTGCAATGGTTTCAACGACAACTGCTAAGAAGTACCAGAACTAGAACCATATAATCTTTCTAGAACTAAATATTTTTCTTCTTAGTTCAACTTTAATAGCAATCTTGATAAAAATATTTAAAAAAAATATTGAAATTTGTCAATACTGCCTTGCTACAATTAAAAAAATAATAAAAGCAATATTGAGACTGGCTTGTTTTATTGAAGGGAAATGAGACAATAAAATTATAAAAATAAAAAAGCACAACATGTAAACATCTTGTGTACAATGATACCAATGGAGTCCGAAATAAGTCTTCACTGAGAAAACTTTCAAACCTTGGGTAATATTTCAAAAGCGCACTTTCACACTATAAAACAAAAATCTGATTTTGATACTGTTTGTCTATACAGAGCTTACACGTTATTTGATGAAACCTTCATCAAAATCAACTTACATGTATTAACTGAAAATAATCCTTGTTAAGTCAAGCAAACCCAATTCGCAATGAATATATTAAAAAACAGTCAACACACTTCAGATTATGACCATCTTTCCATTGAGTTTATTTTCTTATTTACTGAAACTGACTTTCCTTTTCTTTTGCCGTGATTAATAAATGAGAGATGATTCAACGGTTGATTGGATAAAATTCTGATTTTAATGTTTTTTATTTTGTTTTTCTCGTAGACACGTTTGTTTTTATACAGTTGCTTTCTTCGACATAATAAAAGAACTCGACAATTCTACTCGTATTGTTCACGACATCTCCCATCTCCTTTTCTAAAACTCTTTTACGCACGGTTGAAAAAACCTTGTGTTGCTAAAATCTTGTATACAAACACAAATATACGTAAAAGGTTTTTGTTTTTTAAAATATGTAGTTTCTTAACACTTTCGCTGAAAGAACCTCAGCCTCGTCGGGCAATTGAAGCCGCCATTTTGAAAACATGACTGGTAGATACCTTTGTCTATCACGATGTTTCGATCAATATCTTCGGTTTAACTTAGCTATATATACCTTTAACGTATATACTCTTTCATAGTGGACAAGCAATATAATACAATTAAAAACTAGCAGTCATAAGCTACATGTAAACGTCCAACGATCAAGGGTTCAAAGTGAACTTACAACTGTATCTATAAGTAGTTCTTAAGAAACGTTTCATGCTGACTTGTAAAAGTTCTTTGAGGTGCTACAAAGAATCTGTCAAGCTTGAAAAGCACCTTTTTTTAAAAAAAAACCAAACTCTTAATTTGATATCATGCTTTCTTCAAACGTACTTAAGGTTGAATCCAAACCAAACCTTGTTGTCGGTTGAGCTTAAAGGACAAGACTACAATCTCATTTCCTTTCAGGTTAAAAGCTGACAACAAGTATCATGCTTGAAGCTGATATAGCGAGTACAGTATATAAGTGTACCAGATATAATCACGGGAACCATCTCATATCATAATCACCTCACTGTGCGATGTTTTAATATGTAGTTTCAATACTGGAACACATCACCTATTAATTTATTGATTAAATGTTGAGCGGTTAAATTCGTTTTGTAACACTATTATATTGCTATCGACCCGCCTAGATAAGCTATGCCTATAAGAGGGCGAGCCTCTCCATTTACTTTTCTTATAACTAAATCAATGCTGTCGTTACGCATCAATTGGGTATTTCAATTTTCTTACAGTTTAATAGTAGTTATATAGAACTACTTTCATGACACAGTCCGTCTTTGTAGCACACTTGAGTCCACCGAACAATTGGTGTACAAAAATTGCCATATAAGATTTCATTTTATATATGAATGTAGTTTGTATTGCATTTGAGGAGAGACACTTTACCATCTGGTAGATTCATATCTTAGTGTCGATGGCGTAAAGAAAACAAAAAATGCTGAATTTCCACCTAGATCGGTTGAGTTAAAAAAGAAATGAAAGTAAACTAATCGAATAAGCATGCACTGCCTCCACGAACTTTGAAATAACTATGAAGGCTGTTAAAAAACTTGAAGCTGAATTTGAAAAGGCATTAAGTATTAACTTAAAACATATTTGAACATACCTCAGATTGAACTTTCATTCAGAAGATTTTCACTCCGTCCCTCACACAGTATGCAATGTAAAGTAAGTTGCACAGAACAAAATCAGATCATGTAGTTGAAGAATCTAACTAGCCATGAGTCTAAAATGGTCGATTATATTAAGCCTCATGAACAGCCGCAAGCAGTTCCTTTTCTATGTTTACGAAACACTTCCTCCACACGTACGCGATGTATTTCCTTAAAAATAATTGTATCATTTTGAGAACATTGGTAGTTTTAAAATTATTTAACAATTAGTCACCGAAGGCGACGTGAATTTCGGCGATAATCACAGAGCCTGAGGTGACTAATTGTTTTAGTAAAATTGCACTGGTGATTATTCGAGAAAAAAAATAGCAAACTTGTTATCACAGATGCTAAATTTCTTGTTGTTTGGAGCTTTTAGGTGCCTGTCGAGGGTGGCTCGCTTGTGAACTCTTGCTGTTGTTGAAATCATTCTGTAGAGCAAAATATTTCTTGAAAGTCATTTTAAAATGCTGCCGACTCTGTGGCGAAAAATGTAAACAAACTTTCCTGTTTTGAAAGTCAATGTTTCGCGAAAGGAAAATTTTGCTTTAATTTACCAACCTACCTTTGAATAGCTTGACTCCAAATTTTGTAGCATCTTTTGTCTTTTGAGGCACGGCATTTTCTTTAAACTGCTCAATTTGTGACTCCGAAATATCAACAAGTCTGGCCGCCATTTTGAAAAATGCTATAATCACCTAGCGTTGAACGAAGCTCTCGACCAATCAGCGCGCGCCATTTTCGATAATCACCAGTGCAATTTTACTAAAGTAGTTTAGTCTTACATATCATTTGTCAAGGAGGCCACTAAATACATTTTTATCCATTTAGAAGAAAATGCGTAAGATTCACGAATTGAAATTATTTTGACTTGCAGTTTGTGTTGTTAGGGAGACTTTAAGTTGTTCCTAAAGTATAACTGCTTAAATAAAATAAAACCACACTAATGCTCGGCGTTTTTAAAGTTAAACAGTTGTTTCAAAGTTTTACCTTCAGTTAGAAATATCCCGGCAATTTTTTTGTGTTAAATAGAAAAAATGCTTTAATAAAAGTTGCAGGTTTCCCTTCGTCTTTCTTTCCATTTTTATACTCTGACTCAGCTAACATGTATATTGGTACCAGTCACGGGCATTTTCTTCAATCATTTAACTAAATTAAACAGATCGATTGAAACTCCACTAAAAACTCAGTATGAATAAATTGTTCAAGTTGCTCAGAATGCAAGCAGACACTCTTTTTCTCATAACTGATATTGAGTAAGACCTGAAAGTTCATAAATTCTGGGCGGTTTGAATTAATTTCAAAACGTTACGTGAATACCAGAAGTTACTATATTTTGATAACATCCAATGCGAACGTGAGCAGGAAACATTTTGTCATCAGGAGAAAAGGAATTGCTTGCGGCTGGTTAAGTGACTGATTCATTACTAGTTGAACTTTTCCGCTGCACTAATCTTCTGTTTTAGTTTTTACACAAAATCTGTACACCAAACAACGTTTATTTACAGAGTGTAGTGAAAATCTTCGGAATTAACTTCGAGACTGAGGTATGTTCTAAGGTGTTTAATTATAGACAAAACCGTCTTTTAAACTCAAACTTCATGGTTCATTACAGAGCAACAACAATGAGCTGTTTGATAAATATCCTATCGGTTTTACTACTACTTTTACTACTAATACCGCTACTACTACTGTTACTACTACTACTACTGCTACTACTACTACTACTACTACTTTTTCTACCATTAAACTATTGAAATTAGTATTACTACTAACTATTACAGCTAATAAACTATACTAATCATATTGTTGTTGCTACTATTACCACCATTACTACTGCTACAGCATCTCTTACTATTACTACTACTACTGCTAATACTACTACTACTTCTTCTATTTATACTACTACTACTACTACTACCACTGCCGCTACTACTATTACTACTACTACTACTACTACTACTACCACTTCTGCTACTGTTGCTTCCACGACTGGTAGTGCATGCTACTATAAAAAAGTGTTCCTGGAACAAGGTCAGTTTGGTCAATTTGGTCAGAATATTTGACGTATATTTTAATTTTGTAAGTAGATAGTATTTGAGCTCTTTGAAGTAAACAGCAAAGAACATTTGGCCCCTAGATTAAGCTAGAAGTAAGGACCTCTAACCGTATCAAAAGTTTATAAATATTCTTTACAACAACAACTATCAGTTCATAAAAAAAAACTTGCTCACTGGTCTTATCTACGAATTAACAATTGCTTGCTTTTCAAAGTCTTCCAAAACTAAACTATTCCTAAGCTGTAAATAAAACCTTATAAGTTTCAAGAAACGTTAGAACAGTCTTGATTTTGGTGGCTTTAGTTATTGCTGTTTCAAGAAAGGTTGTGACTTGTGAACAGTGTGGCATGAAAGAAAATAACCTTGTTAGATGTTGGGATTAATTCTTCCTAAGTTTAGAAACAAAAGTTTTTGGAGCCAAATCACAACAGTTTTTTATGTTTAATTGATAAATACAGGAACAATAACAATCATAACTTGAATTCAACTAATATTTGAGACAGGTCAGTAGTTTCCACGATGATCTAGTTGTTAATGCTGATTAACAAAACTTTTTATTCTTTCGTTCTGTTCTCGTAGACAACTTAGTTCTAAATGAAGACGTATGTTTTCAACATCGAGAAAAGATAATTTTTGTACCAAAAAGACCCCACGTCTTCGCTTTCCATCTCGCCATTTCTTTGCTGCAAGATTGTTCCTATGTCTTATGTCAAATACTTATCATTTTTTAGTTTTTCTGGTATGTAATTAACGTTTTTCCCTTTCTTGTTCTTTAAACGATCGTAGTTTCTGTTCTCTGAGTTGAGATAAGAGGAGGAGCTGTCACCAAAGATCGTGCTCAAAGCTGTTTGTTGCTCACTTTTTGATTTTTGTTCTCGAGAAAAACCTTCCTTTGCCGCGGGTTGCGTGTCTTCTGGACCAGTTGAAGGCTGCGGGTCCTCAAAAAAATCGTCGTCAGTTGTGTTGTCAATATCAGGGGAGTCAGTCAGCCGTCGATTCCTTCTTTGCTGCGCTGGAATAGAAAGGCAACCACGGTTTGGAAATCGTCCAGAAAGCGGTAAACTGCGCAGCAGATTGGAAGAGGCCACGTAAGGATGAAATTCAGAAGGATGGGGCAGAGATCTTGAAAATGATTTTATATCAAGGAATGGCAGATTGTTCGACATACTTTTGGTCTCTTCTTTCCTCAGAAGTAGGTGCAAGTTGAAACAGGTTTCAATGAAACTGGAACTCATGCAGACGATCGCGACTCTAAGTTATTGTCCTTGCGCTGAACGATTTGTCCGAGTAGAGGCTCCGCGGCTGCAGAAGTTTTGGTGTGATAATGCGTCAGTTGATAATTGCTTGATAATGATGCAGGTATGCATTAATGACACGCAATTATAGAGTAGAAAACTGAATAGAAGATCGCCTGACCTGTATCTGCAACATTAAGTAAAGGATGTTGTGGGCGTGTTAGATTGCAGTTACCTATGCTAACTGACCATGTTTCCTTTATCCCAGTCTTGTATTTGCTTTTCTCCAACTTTTTTTTAATCCTAAGTTGCGTTTGCTGTTGAGTTGGATTTATCCAAATAAAGGGAGCTTTCAAGTTTTAATGAAGTTGGGCCCAATGTCGAGTTTCGGTATCAGTATATTGTTGGTCAGAGTTACCGTTTGAAACTCCAGTTATGCAACGTCCGCAACCCAAAACACTAATCAGTATTATCCAATTGCACCTTTGGTAGGGTTCTAGTACATTTTATCAATGACACTTTTACTACTTATTGAGCTGGCTTCCCTCAGTAATATGAATGTGAGGAAAAACATATGGCGCAGAAATGAATCAAGGCATTAAATGAGCTTTGTTACTATTGTTTAAGATGCGGCATTAAGTGGCATTTCAAAACACTACTAAGGTCATGCGTCATGTCAAGCTAGCTGCCAAGGGCTGGCAAATGTAAAAGCCATTCAACTCTTTCTAACGCCATGGATTAGTCAATTTTGTGATAGGCTGGGCAATATTACATAAAGTCAGTAACCTCAAGATTAAACAAGAAACCAATCATTCTTTATGTGAAAAATTCAATATCTGTGAACATTTTTTCCCTTGAGTGCCCCCCTCAAACCAAACTTTATAGGATGAACCCCCTTTTATCTCTAGCTTTTTCGAATGGGCCCCCAAGTAAACCACCGCTCCCCTAACCATAAAAATTGAATGGTCCCTAAACGAATTAGTTCTTGATCCGCTCGTTTACACTGTTTCGCTTTGTAAGTAAGCCGCTCAACAGAACACTAAACTTTCTCTCGCTTTCTATTTTCAAGTATTGTGTTGTCTAGTTGACTCTGGTTTGATAATGCAGTCAACTGTGCAAATCAAATTTCCTGCATATATGGATTTGTAATATGCTTCATCGTTTCGTGACAAGCCAAAGTGTTACGCATTATTTGTTTTATTTGTTAAAAGCCGGATCTAACGTCACAACAGTAGTAGCGAAATGCAACAAGAATTTTATCAGCTGAACCGTCAAAGGATCTCGGATGTTTGCACTCAACTTTAAAATATTTCTGTCTTTGCTATAAGATTGGAAAGCCGATAAACGTACGTGTTACAAGGAATGCATTTCGATGGTTTTCTTACTTAGGGATATAATACTTCAAAGAAGGTGGAGTGTTCACAGAGATAAATTAAATTTGAAGCGATAACAAATCGGGACTATTTCTTAACCCGCTCTAAAAATTAGTAATCACTCTCAAAATTTATAGTTAAAACATAGCCGTCTGAAGACAAAAGACCGTTATAAGATAAGAAGATAAGAAATTTTACTGATCTAAGTGTGTAACGTCAAAAGAGTCATTTCCTTTGAAATTTGGTTCTTTGTTACAATAAAACGGAAACAGGATTACGTAAGGTGTTTTAAAGCACAATCTTTCATAAATTCAACACTTTGCTCCTCAATAGTCCGAAGAGTTGACCTTGTTACTTCGACATCAGTAATCACGGACTTGGGAAATCAATTCAAATCAGCTCAAAAGACGAGTGAGTGCTGCATTGCTACAATTCTTGATTTTACCAAAAACAACAAGGCTCGAATACGGCCAATAACAATTAAGGATAACGTTAGAACAATTCAGGCTGCAATTTAGTGGTATCTTTTAATATATATTTTCTTCAAACTCAACTATATCGAGCGTCGAAATAATCCAAATGTTGACATCGTCCCTTTTTTTTCGCAATTTGATCGGCTTGTTGGTCACAAGTTTGGTCGGTACTTGAAATATTTAAGTACTTTTTTCGCACTGTTGTAGTTTAAGAAAGCTTAAGAAAAATTGAGGCTGAAGTTTTGTTAAAAAGTAAATGAACAATGAGCCTCGGCCTCAGCCAGAATTGGCACTGGGCCACAGACCAATTAAAATTCCACACGAGAAAACAACAGGTTCTAGAAATTGCTTAGCATGCAAGGTGGCAACTGACAAGAACATTTACATTTGAGCTTCGTCTGCATGTTCTTATATTTTGGGAGAATTGAGTTTAAAAAATACTCTCAAAATGGTGCATGCCATAGTTTTTTTGAAAGAACAGATCATGGGTACGCAAGCAGGAAACGTGTCAAAAGTCAAGATAGTAGGAGTCACATTAAGTACAATGGACAATATACTAGTGGAGTGAAACTCCAGTGCTGAGCCTCAGGTAATATTCTGACATGCTTCTAGTTAAGCTCTTTCTTAGTTTCAGTCTGGTCCTTCTCAACAACCTTTGTTGATGTTCTTAAAACTGTATTGCAACATAGTTTGGCTTTTCAATAACTTTCCTTTCGATTTTCTTTTGTAGCTCGACCTAATCATACCCTATACTGGCGCTATCGAAGACATTAAAATTCTTTTTGCCCTCAAAAGAATAAGGTACGAATCTCCTAAACGGTAACTCGTCACTTTTAAAATATATATACCATTCATATGTTTAAATCTAAGTAAAGCGACTTACAACCACTATAAATATTGAAACAGAAGATGTTAAAAGATTGTTTTCCTGTAATTGATTTGGCGAAGCCGAATGGTTTAGCAATATACATGCATGCACTCTGCTCTATGCGTGAGTAGTATTTTGTCTCTATAAATGAATAGAATTATATTTCAACTGAACATTTAGAAACAAAAACTTGTCATGCTAACTCAACTAACACCAAAATTTTGTTTGGATTTCTATTAAACGTGTTTGAGGAAAAACAGCAGCAAACTGAAATTGTTATATTTTTGAAGTCTCGTATTCATCAGTCACTTCGACTAGTTCTTTTTATATATGTCTTTGTGCCACCTCGGGCAAATTGTAAACTTTTGTAAGAATTGTGTACTTATAATCTCAGTCTCAATTTGTACTTAGTTGAACTTTAGCTGATGTTTGTCAGTTTTGCAATTGTGACATCACTACTTCCATATTAGAGGACTTTTAGAATTCGACTCGATTACGAGTATAACTTTTTGTTACTACCAAACTTTTGAAAGGATTTTCAAAAACCTTTGTTTGGTCAAATCTCTTGCCGTCCTGCTTGTTTATATAACAATTACTGAACATATCAGTTAGCTGTCCAGCTAAGAAACAGCTCTTAATTTTAGTTGGACTTCTTTCGTGTGATCAGAACTAAAGTTATATTTTACAGTTACCGACCTACATATAAGGTTACCAAACAATATGTGAACCGGAAACTTATATTAAGAAAGCTTTCTTAAACAGCAACATGCCCAGCAAGCTTAAGCAACTTATAAAATGGAATTGAATCAAAACCCTTTTGCATAGCACAAAATCAAATACAGCATGTTCATACATGACATGCATACTGTTAAGTATAGTTTGCTTAAAAGTACAGTTTAATTTGTTACAACAATTTATGGTCCTTAGAATATTCCAACTCGCAGTAAATGCTTTGTTCTTACTAGAACTTGATTCTTCTACGCTTCTAAGTGACATATATGTCGTTCAAAGTTCTTCAATATAATGAAGTTCAATGCCTGGCCTTCACAAATATCATTTAGCTCCGCTGAATGATATTTGTGAAAAATATTGAGTCTTATTTGAACATTATTATGAAGTAGTACACAAATATGTGTAATATTTTTAAAAATAATAAAAATCTTAAAAGATGTTCAAAGCTTGGTGTACATGTAATATTTATAAGTTTATCTAAACCTGACTATATGGATACTACATTTGTTATACTAAATTTTATTTCTGCAGCAACTGCAGTAACTGATGATGCAAGAATATTCCTTTTATTTCTTACGAATTTTGTTTTAGTGAATTGACAAACTCGAAGAGCCAAAAAACAAATGTTGTACTTGAAACCGGTTACATGTTTGTTCAGAGGTGTGTTGTTTCAGTTAGTGGAAAGAATATTCAAAAATGTGTTGAACTGACCAGTACTCTACAACTAGTAACACCACTGTACATCTGGTTGCTGCTTTGCAATTACTATCACTACTACTACTACAACTTTAAGATACTTTATCAAACTCTTGTCTTTGCATTATGCTGGCTTATGTCTTATTGTTATTTTATAATACAAAATATATGTGTTTGTGTGCGTTAGTGTGTGCGTGTGGGTCTGTGTCTGTATGTATAAATTTCTTTAATCCTCTAACTTTCATTAATAACTATCTCCTTTCGACCGCTTTCACATTTTCAAAATATTGTAAATGGGACTCCAGACTCGATTAGTCATTACTACATGTATATCTGGGGTCCTAGCACTCCTAGTTCTTCTATCCAAACCTTGTAAATAGTAAATTGCAAAATGAGTGTAAATAGAATATTGTTACTACTACTACTACTACTACTACTACTACTACTACTACTATTACTACTTCTTCGAACACTACTAAAGCTATTGCTGCTATTACTGCTACTACTACTACTATACTACTACTACTACTACTAGTACAGACAAGCTCTTACAAAATTGCATCATGTAGGTTATTACGCCTCAAACATTGAAGCTGGCAGATATACAAACAACAAAAATTTTCAAGAGAACGGAGAATATATTTTCTTTACATCTTATCAAAAGTTAAAACAAAAACTTATCTCCCTTTTAGTTTCCAGCGTACAAAAAGAAAGGCTTTTAGTAAAGAGTTAGAGTGATACTCTATAGAGTCACTTCCTAATGAATCTTCGCTGAAGTGCTTTATGAAAACTAAAAAAAACAACAGCTAATTTTACATGGAAAACACGATGAAAATCTTTTTAAACACAGAATCACTTTGTTATTAGACGCCAAATGATGCAACATTGGTCCTACTGCCAAATATTTGACTATAATGCACTGTATCACCAACAGATGTTACACATACAGATGTATGTTTCTGATTCATTTTGCTTACGACGAGTTACACTGTGTATTTAGAAATTAATCATGTGTTGAAAGTTTTAGCAGTTTCTGTAAGTTTATCTTTCAAAAGATAGCGAGGGTACTAAATTTCAATCCAAATGATCATTCCAACCTACTAAACATGCCATTTACACCAACTAATAGAATTTCGAAAATTCACATTGCAAATTATATTGACAAATGTTGATCAAAAAGAAAAGACACCATTGAATTGGAAATATGATCAAGGTTATACAACAGATATTTGCGAAAAACATGCAGTACTACAATACACTGAATGTATTTTTCATGTTATTTTTATTGCTTTTGTTGCTTTTAAAGAATATGTATTATACATCTTTAGTGGTGCGTTGTAATTTCAGTTAAAGGAAAAATACTTAAAATTACAATACAGTAAAACTTTATTAGGTTTCCTTCACAAAGATCTTCCCCCTAATTTACAAAACTTTATACTCTCAGTGTAGTAGAACGAAAGGGAAATGAAACACTATTATGAAATTTACAAGCTTACTCCCCCCAGAACAATATAAAGACAAAATCAGACTAAAAATTGTGTTAGACGAACAAACTAGTACTCTACTACTCAGAGAATTTATTCTCTTATTCCTGCTTTGCAACTTCTGCTACTATTACTACTATTATACTGCTGCTGCTACTACTGCTACTGCTACAACTACTACTGCTACTAGAATTACTACTGCTACTACTACTCCTGCTATTACCTTTACTACTACTACTACTA
>JAOBRG010346201.1:0-13962 GCA_027574985.1 Umimayanthus nakama | reverse complement strand
CATTATCAGACTACAGGTACCGAAAGTTTCATTTTGATTGCCTGAAAGCTTCAAATTTTAGGTTGGAAAAACCTATGAGGGGTCCATTTGACCCCCCCTTGGACTTTCGAGGGTTAATGAATAAACTACTGCAAGTGCCCCTCTTCAATAAAACCTTTACTTACTGCTAACAAGTCAGCCAAGCAAAGATGCAGAGCCACATTTCCACAAAACACAGTTATTTGTAGTGTAGTACTTAATTAGTGGAAATTTAAAATGTTATAAGGCAATATTAATTAAATTTGGAAAAGTCTAGACCCAGTGCGTTATGATATTACTACTCAAGTGACCACAGGTCACCCAAGCTCTGGATTAGTGTATTGATATGAATCTACGAGTTAAAAATTATTGCATGAGTAGAGGTTGTTTTGCAGTCTAAAGATGACTAATTTGAATTTTCCTTTTTGTTTTCTGTTGCAGTTGATGGAGGGCATCGTGCTGTTATCTTTGATCGTTTCCAAGGGGTAAAACCTGATGTAACTGGTGAAGGAACACATTTTCTCATCCCATGGGTCCAAAGACCAATTATATTTGATATTCGCAGCAGACCACGCAATGTGCCAGTAGTCACAGGAAGCAAAGGTGATACCAAGTTGCTGAACACAGCCATAGCAAATATTAATACTTACTAACAGTAAATATTTATACTACCATTGAAGAGTTTATTGTCAAAGATTATATACAAATGTACATGAGGTTCATTATCAGAATGCCGCATTTAATGGAAGTTATTCAACGAAGACAAGAGGGAAGATGTCAATATAAATGTTGTGTAGGAGTCAGAAAGTAGGGTTATGGCCTCAGTTATTTTGAATTCACTCTTTTGGTATCCAAGGTTTCAAAGAATATAAAGGATAAATGCTATCTTATCCTTGCAGATCTACAGAATGTCAACATTACCCTCAGGATTCTGTTTCGACCCCAACCAAAAGTGCTGCCCAACATCTATATGAACCTTGGAGAGGATTATGACGAGAGGGTTCTGCCATCAATTACTACAGAGGTGCTGAAGGCGATTGTTGTAAGTAGATTTTTACCGTTTCTGTACTTTTGATGATGGTGTGTTTTTTCTGTGAAAGAGGCTTTGTATGGGAAGGGAAGTATGGGAGATAATATTTGGAAAGGAGATTTGGGGCATTGTTTAGGGAGAGGGGGAAGGCAATATGATAGAAGGGGATTTTTTTTTGGGGGGAGGGGTGCTTAAAGGAGGGAGAGACTACAGTCTTAAGGAAAGTATTTCAACATGAAACCAGAAATTAAACATCAGTTTTACTCGGTATTTACTACTTTGCATATTATTAATATGTTTGTTAGAGTTTTAACCTTTTTTTTCTAAAGGAATAAATGAGTAATAAATGTATTTGATATTATCTTTTAGGCCCAGTTTGATGCTGGAGAACTTATTACTCAAAGAGAGCTTGTAAGTTGAAATTGTTAACTTAAGTTTATCAAGTTTTGATATTTGTTAGTATCTGTATCAGTTGATTGAAATTGTCATGTGACAGTGTATGTTGCCAGACTAGAAATGGGATATTTAAGTTATTATTATGTATGATCTTAATTTGTTGACCCCAATCAGGTTACAATAGGTTATAATGACCCGACCATAAGATGACAGTTTAACAAAGTTGTTGTGTTTTGTTATGTTGTTACGAGTATTATTCATTTGTGTACAGATAATTACTGATGTGTAGGTAGGTTAATTTGGAAATGATTATAATATAATTTCTAATACTATTTTTGTTTGCTGTATGCAGGTATCTCAAAAGGTATCAGAGGATCTCACAGAACGAGCTGCGACGTTTGGCCTTATACTGGATGATATTTCCTTGGTAAGTGAAAACTGTAGTGCATCAAACTTAGCCAAGCTTTGAATTTCCCTACTTTAAATAATTTGCTGAAAACATGCACACATGTAGTGACCTTTTGTTTTGTTTGTTTTGAAGATTTTGTTTATGATTTTTTAGAATAATATTTTTGATGAATGTCAGTGGTTTATTTTGAGTTTATAGAGAAGTTGGAAATTTTATTTGTTTATTTATTTATTTATTTCAGCAGTATTTACACAGATGCCCAGTTCAGCTAAGCTGGTTTGAATGGGACTTTGTTTAAAGTAACTTACAACCAAAGTTTTTACTTACAGTACAAAAATTACAATAGTCTTAAGTTAAAGAATACCAAGACCAGACAAATATGGTAAATACTACAGGCAGTGAAACTAGTTTGAACTACTGAGCTAGATGTTTTAAAGCTGGAAGTATCTTTTGAGGCCTGACTTAAATTTATTTAGATCATGCATCTTCCTTAGGTCCAGCATTAAGAAGTTTGAGATCTTAGTACTGCTGAACCTAAAGGAGTCTGTAATTTTTCAATTATTTTGCTGTTACTAGGTCTTGACATAAACTACTGTTTTTTCTCATAGACACATTTAACATTTGGAAAAGAGTTTACAGAAGCTGTAGAGTTAAAACAAGTTGGTAAGTTGTACTTTCATTTTTGACTTTGCAGGAAATGAAGTAATTATTTTGTTTCTATTTTTATGATATTTACAGCAAGATCTATCTGGCTTGTGAAGGATAAAGCAAACTTAAATATTTGGTCTTTTGAACACCAGTTACTTGCACGGAACAAACTTTCACTATGAAATTTCATTAATTGCTGTCTGGAACTTCTTTCATCACTAATATTTTCTTCCTCCCTTGTCTACCGCAGCACAACAGGATGCTGAGAGGGCTCGATTCCTTGTTGAAAAAGTAAGTGCTGTATGACATAGAACACTTAACTTTGGATAACTAAATTTATCAAGGACAGATTCAGAGGGTGGAATGGGTTACCCTTTACCCCCCATTTTGAATTAACACATAAGAAAAATATAAGAGCATGCTCCCAGCTCACATATTTTAGTGATCAGACAATGAATAGCCACCCCCTCCCCCCTTCAAGCATCCTTCCCTTTGAAAAATCGTGGATCTATTCCCAGACTAAGCAGTGAAATGAGATGAATTATAATCTGCATAGAGCTGTTACAATAAGGACTACTCAGGTTTTAATCTGCATCAACTCTTTCACCATATGACTCAGATTTTTTGTCTGTTTAAAACCTGGTTCGTGCTGGAGATGCAAGCACAGATACAGATACAGACATAGGTCAAGGTGCAATGAGAAGTAAGTGTGAGTTAGTGTGATGCAGATGCAAGAAAATTTCCTTTTCTTGCATATACCTAGCGTGCCTGCAGATGGTAACTCTCCTTGGCCACAGAAAGTCCCACGGTGAAGGAGAGTTTATGTCTATGGGCAGGCAGCTAGCAGGTACCTTGCTCGTACCTGGCATTGATTTAGGGTATGACAGACCTAACTACATGTTATGTAGATGAGTAGTGGTAGTTTCCTTGTAATTGCATCTCGGCACATCTAGCATTAACAAGCCTGAATTTCCTACTGCAATCTAATCAGGGTTTTAATTATTTTATAAACTTTTCACATGTTGTTTCTCACTGAATCTATCCACAGGCTGAGCAGCAGAAAAAAGCGTCTATCATTTCGGCGGAAGGAGATGCACGAGGTGCCAAGTTACTGGCAACAGCATTCAAAGATGCTGGCGAAGGTCTGGTGGAGTTGAGAAAAATTGAAGCTGCTGAAGAAATCGCAGACAGAATGTCCCGTTCAAGAAATATTGCATATCTACCTCATGGCCAGAATATGCTGTTGAATTTGCCAGTTGGGCGTTAAAAGACAGCTGATAAACAAAGCCTGTGATTGAGTTCACTTGTTTAACTCTTGTGGTTACAGCTTGAAAAGTATTCCACATAAGATCGCAGTCAAACACAGCAAAACTGACAAGTGGATTTAAGACAAGGCAAAGTTTTGAACTCGCAATGTGTTTAGACTTCAGTGACATTCGTAATATAATAGAACAAATAGATGATTGATTGCTTGAAAATCTCCTAATTGGTTTGTTGTATTGCTGTACGTCAGGTAAATTGGCTTTATCTCAATCAGGATATCATGAAGGATACCACCCATTAATGTATTGATGGTATAATTTTGTGAAAAACAGTAAAAAATAAACTCAACTGTGAAAACACAGAGTGTAGTCTGTTTCTTTTTCAACTTTTGATGGCATTGTGTCTTTGCTGACCGTAAACCGGGAAAACTTCTTCAGCCTTTCTTGTAGTAGGCCCTCGCTTTCATATCCAACCAATAGCCCTGCCACCGTAATTAAAGCACCCGTCCAAGACTCGTTGCCATAATGTATGAGTCAAAACCAAGGGTGCCAATGCGCCCCCCGGGTGTTAGACATTTTTTGGTCAAATTCTTCACCATGCGGGCCCTTTCTTTGATCTTGCCCCCTTCCCTAGGGATTTCTTAGGGGTCAAATGCCCTGCCCCACTGGCTGAAGTGACAAAATCCAGACCGATTTAAGGAAACCTGAACGAGATTTTCAACACTGCCATTTCTACTATTTTTTATATAGCAGTTCAACGTTTTCGTTCATCAGTTTTTTCCTGTCTGGCGACCACTTAAGGTCTAGGCACGAGCTCAGCGCACGACGGAACGATGCAGATCTTTTGTCTGAAGACAAGACCACGAATCAGTACTTTAATAATGGTAATAATAATATAAACGTTTTCGGAGCATTTCACGAAGTCTCAATGCTCTTACAGTGAGAAAAAAAAACTATTTACATCGTTTACATTATACTTCAGTATTCGAAGTAACAAATACCTAAGGTGGATACTTAATAATAATAATAATAATAGTAATAATAATAATAATAATAATTAAGGCTTTATTGTAAAATCCACAATATGGCTCTTTACAATATTGGACTAAAAATACGTATAAAATATAAATACAAATCGATTATAATATATGTATAAAAATATATATAAATACTTGGCTTTAGGGGGGTGGAAAAAGTTCACCAACTCAAAAGTTGTGGAGAAGTTCCCAACAAGAACCTAAAGGGACATCATAAGAAGGAAAATGCAAGGGATAGGACACACCCTCAGAAAACCAACCAAGGGAAACCCAGCAGGTAAAAGAAGGAGAGGAAGACCTAAAACACATGGCAGAGGTCAGTGGAGGACGGAGCTAAGAAAGCTGGCAAGTTTTGGCCTCAGATCAGTAAGATTGCTAAGAATAGGGCGCGTTGGAAGACACTCATTGACGGCATTTGCACATCACTGCACTGAGCGATGGGAAAAAGTGATATTACAAAGATGGTTAGGTTGTCGCGTAGACTAAATTCACTCGTTACAGTTTCGTGATACTTCCCTCTGTTTTTCGGAGTGGTGGTGGATATGATAAAGCATTCTGATTGTCCGTTTTTTTAAGTTATTTGCATAAACTGCAAATAAAGATGGTCAACAAAATAAATTACCCTAAGAACGACAAGTTTGAAAAGAAGAAATTTGACCTAAGCCGTTTGATTCCATTTTGTTTGTGTATTTCTAAACTTTTTTAGTATAATCTACTGGGGAGTGAGATAGAGTTCATCATTAATTTTTTTACTTGGCGGTCGGGTATGGGTCGATAGGGGAAACATTGTCCTGATGTCTATTTAGCTTCCACAGGCAAATTTGCAAATAAATAAACAAACAAACAAATAATTAACTAAATAAATATGCTTTGTGTTTCCCAGCTAAAGACGCAAGCTTGACAAGAATATGCATAGCAAATGTCCTCAAAAAAGTACTTTTGGTCCATTTTTTCGGCGGCAGAGGCCCCCTCCCCGTTTTAGTGTTTAAAAAGACTTAGCAAAACAAACAAGTTTCCGTATTTTTCCATTACCAGATTTTAATATTCGGGAAAGATCTCGTTAAATATTAACGAGTTTGTGGCGCCGGAGTGTTTACACTGTCCTGGGTCACTAGCAAGTAATAAAACCCCAAACTTTGACAGTTTATTTAACTATTCAAATATTCAACTGCAGCACCATTATAACTTAATGGATCAAGTGTCGATAAGCTTAGCAACTACCAACAACAGTTGCCGAGATTTCGTTTTCGTAGAATGACTGAAACTTGGTCGAGCTGGCTTGAAACTGAGAAAACATTTAGTTTTTCCGAAATAAACAAAACAATTTATAACAGTAGGTGAAGTGTCACCTCTAATTATGATTTTAAAGTTAAAAATACGAGCAAGTAATCAAAAAATTAATAGTTCTGGCCGCACCTCTGACCTACCGCGCACATTTTTCGTATCTCTAACAAATAATGATTAGTTTCAATTAGCGGCATTAGTATTTGGTTTAACTTCGCACAGTATTTCCATTAAAAGAGCACAATTGTGTGTGAAGTGGCCGAAAAGGCATTACCAGAGTAAATAGCAAAGTCATGATACAATGAACGAATATGTACAGTGGAGTAGGCGACATCCGACAGATTTGTGAATACACTTTGTACCTTCTACAAACAGCAGCAAAAATTACAAAATAAGATAAACGACTCCCACAAAGCAGTTTTTATCCCATGGCATGCTGACATTAACCTGAAACAGTTTTCGTTAGTTTCATTCAATTCAGCCATTGTTACACTGAAACTGTTTTACGCCGCTGGACGAGTGACCTTTGGTTCGTCACGAGAGCTTCAAAAGATCAGCAAAAAGCTTTTGCCGGAAAACTAGCGGAAATAGGCGAAATTTAACCGGAAAGGATTGCCAAACTGTCAACTAATAACAATACATTAAATATGCATTGTCTGTAAGGAAATGATATGTCTAAAAAAGTTCCTATATGTGGAGGTGAAACCGGTTGTTGCTGACGTTTTAACTCACCGAGAACCGAGGAGAATTTAAACTACAATTCGTGCGTCTTTTAAAACGATTCCAGCCAAGGCCCAGTTGCGCGAAAAGGCCAGTCTACATTCAATCTCCATGGATTTCTCCAAGGCAATAACGAATGTCTCAAATACTACCACGATGGAAGGAGTTCTGAGCCCATTAGCCACGGGAATGGTTCTCGAGCTTGTCGCTGTTGCGGGCTCGTTGGCAAATCTAATGGTAATTGTTGCAATTGCGCTGTGTAAGAGTTGGATAATAACCGATGTGCTGTTACTTTCCTTGTCAATGGCAGACTTCCTCGATGCTTTTGTAGCTCTTCACATGGTGATTTTTATAAAATATTTCAAAATTGCTTCATGGGGTCGCGTTTCATGCGACGCATTTGTTACCTTTTTGTATACATTCCGTATGGCCTCCGCGACAACCGTGACGATAATTGCCGTCGAACGCGCGTTTATTTTAGTTTTTCCGCTGAAACACCACACAATGGTAACTCTAGCAAAAATAAAGAGATCTGTCATCGCAGTTTGGATTTTTGCTTTCGTTTGTTCCATTCTTCCCTTTATAGGAGTTGGCAACTCAGGCTTTCAAAACCATGAGTGTTATTTCCAATTGTATGAGCTAGGCGAACCTTACACGATCTTTATCGAGGTCGTCGGCCTTTTCATGCTGGCGCTCGTTTTAAGCTGCTACATAGCTGTAAAGAACGCTGGCCGGAAGTTCATCAAGAGACAATCAACTTTTACTCCATCGACGAAGTTCCAAGTTATCCAACCAGAGCAAACTTTATCAGCAACACGAGCTGTAAGCACACCGCGTCATAAAAAGCCAAAGAGCACAGTGGGGGCAGCTCGCAGGGTCGCTTCGCGAGGTGTTGGTCGGCCAGAGAGGAGAGATTCTCGCGGGGTACAGAGTGTGCGCAAAGTGTCTACCATGATGGGGGTTGTAGTGCTGGTTTATTACATAAGTTGGCTACCGTTTCTGGTAAGTCGTCAACTCTTTTAAGATTACATTCAGCTACCAGGGTAGTGAGAGAGGTACCTGTTCACACAAGCTACACTGAAGCTATACAAGTTTGTGTTGTGCCAAAGGGCGTGTGGTTTAAGCAAAATCTTCTTTGCATTAAGACTTTCTAAGCATTTCAGTTTTGAAAAAAAGGTTTTCAGCAAAAGTTCAAACAACAGTTGCATTGTTATTGCACTCAATTTGCACTGACTCCTTTTTGAACCACTCAATTCTTTTTTACTTTGTTCACAATGTTCGCAAATACAAACTTATGGAAAATGTTTCAAAATTTCGAAAAGTAAGAAGTTTAAAACCGCCACCTTGGAAAAGCGCAACATTAGGGCCGTCATAAATCATGTACTGACAATGGGTAGATTCAAAAGATTTGGTAGCTATTTTTTTCTCGATGACGTTTAAAGAAATGAATGAATGACGCCCCAGGCCGAATGGGGTTTAGAATTTGTCAACACACATAAACGAAATAAGGTAATAAGAAAATAAAGTATTTTAAGTGTTTTTCAAGAAGTACATTTGACGAACCACGTTCTAACTTTTAAAATAATTTACATTTTACAGCTTAGCAACCTAGCCAGTCTTGTAATAGGCCAGAACCCCAAGCCGTCCGTAACACTGTTCACGGGGCTTATCTCCTTCATGCATGCATTGGTGAATCCCGTGCTATACGGAAAGATGAGCCCGCGATACAGGAAAGCTTACGCCTTTGCTATCCGTCGACTGCTGGCACTGTGTGGAGGAAGAGCGCCCGTCCGCCGCGACTCAACCCGCGGTAGCGTATTTGATACTCATTTTTGATGCTTAACATATAGATTAAAAAAGAATTTGCCACTCCAGAAGCTACCAAAGGGTTGGTCAGTCCACCCAAACGATCCACTGAACAAAGCAGTGCTGTAACAAGTGTTTTAGGCAAACCATCGTTCGAGCGCTGTTGTTTTGAGCAGTGCGTGTGCAACACCGTATCTCCTATTAAAATGTAGTTTTGAGAATGCCACATCACAATTTGTACCCACTATAGAGCGTTTTCATTCAATACCAATACAACTGACAAAGAAAAGATCGGTCATGTTTGTGTACCAAACAATAGGTGATTAGTGTTCTATTGTTAAGAGTACACCAACATGGCGGCCATGATGTCACGTGAAAACGCTCTTTCCCACTAGCACTGCATTCTGGGACCGTTTGAATCTAACCCCTTATCCATTTTTGGAGCGGCAAATACTGCATTATAGCGGTTGTTTGAAAACATGAAAAACTTCAAACAAATCGTGTTGAACGAGATTGGAAATATACTGTTGTTTTTACTTTAAGTTGTACGTGAACTGTTGGGATGAATTGGCCGGAATCTTTATGAGCATCAATAGTGATGTTCTGTTTTGTTCAACCTCTCCAGAAGTTTCTTTTTTACGCTAACCTTAAGACGGGGGAGTTTCATGGTTCCTTATTAAAGTATTCCTACAAATAAAGAATAGGGTTATTCATGGTTTTAACTGGTGGTATTCTGTGGTTAGCTAGGGCAAGAGTTAGGGCAACTTTTGTTGAAAAGGGTCAAAATAAGAACCTTGAGTGTACAAATACCATAAAACTAAAAAGCAGTTGGCAGAAAATTCAGTAGCCTGCGTGGCAGCCGGACGTGTCGGACGTGACTGTTTTTAAATGTCAATATAGTAGTGTACACGGATGTTTACAACTGTCTGCGACGCAGGCTAAAAATTCAGTGGTTTGTGTAGTGCTTGGTGACGCCGCTGTAAAAGGCCCTGGATCAAGACTCATCATGATAGTTTTTATTTGGAATCATTAACTTCTATCTTTTCATGAAATTGTTCTAAGTATGAATACTAGTTTGAGTAATATTGTGGCATAGTAAACGATCGACATTTCTAAGAAAGCGTAAAAAGAAACACTGTCCCCGCTGGTTATCATGACCAGGATGCAGTTGGACCCCGTTAACTCGAACCCTCAGTATCTCGAGTTCCCCGCTAACTAAGCGAAATGAACTAACGAAGCAAAACTAATTTCCCATGAATTTGCCTCATAAATTTCTAGTTACTGTAATTTTTACCCCTATAACTCGAACCCCGATTACTCGAAACCTCGCTAATTCAAAGTGATGTTTACTTCCCTTCAGGTACTTTACTTTGTAATTTTACCCTCAATAACTCGAAGTCGGTTTGTCGATTTACTGAGCATAGATATTTTAATTTCTCTTTAGGTCTCTCTCGGTTAAACTCCACAGGCGATCTGAATGTCAGCCAAACATGTCACACAGACTTGGCAACAAGCAGGTCTTCCATTCCTAATGAAAGCACGACGGCTGCACCATCAGCGGACAAGGTCAACCATCTACACCCCATTCTACTGAGCTCGAACGCAAACAACGACACGATATGTCAAGAAGGTGAAGAGAAGTTGTTCAAAAATGAAGGAAAAGTGAAAAAGAGCAATCAACTTGAAAATTTTCAGTCTCCAATCACTAACACAAGCGTTGGAACAGACTCATTGGGGTCTACTAACGAACAGCTATCTTGCAACATGACAACAGAAATAAAGAACAAATCAGTTGACACAGGTGATGACGTCATTAAGCTCTACAGACTATCTGATGACGTCACTGTGCCAGATAGACAGACTGGTAACGTCACGGTACTCGTCAGACCAACTGGTAATGATAGACCATCTGATGACGTCTCTCTGCCCGACAGACCACCTGATGACATCACTGTACTCGTCAGACCAACTGGTGACGTCACTGTGTTCGACAGACCATCTGATGACGTCACTGTACCCGACAGACAAACTGGTAACATCACAGTGTCCGATAGACTGTCTGATGACAACACTCTGCCCAACAGACCATCTGATGACATCACTGTATCCGACAAACCAACTGGTGACGTTACTGTTCTTCACAGACCATCTGATGCCGTCACTGAACCCGACAGACCAACTGATGAATCACTACCAAGTGAGGAACTGCAGAGCAGCAGGGAAATTGCGGGTGGAGAGAGCAACCGCAATTCCAGCAGTAGGTGGATACTTTGGAACAAGAACGAGTTGGCTCGGATTCTTTTAGATCAGAAAGACGGAGAGGAAGTATTCGTGGAAAACAAGTATTTGTGCCCTGACAGTTATCAAATGATTGGGCAAGCGGAAACACTTATTAGGGACGCTTCTAACAGCCGTAGTTCAGTGCAAAAATGCTCGTACACAAGTTACAACGTAGTCTCAGTACCTATTGACATTGATAAATTTGCCTCAAGACTTACGTTTGAAATTTTGAAGGATCTCAGTATAAACACAAAGATAGGTATTTAAGGTTGTGTTACACTTGTTTGGTATTTATAAAGAATACAACTAAGTGCACATCAAGAGAAGATTATGTATATGTGCATGTATAATAAATGTACGGCGACACAGCTTTGGAAGCTTAACCAAACTTTCGATACGTATCGAGATAATAAGTTACTAGTGAATTTCCCAAAGGATTCAGTTATTTTTGCGTTCTGCCTTTTTAGTATAACACAGCAGAAATTTAACATCAAGACTCAAACAAAATTGTTCATAAATCGAAAACACGAGGCACAGTTAGTGTTTACCAAAAACTTTGAGTTTGAAAACGTTGAAAATTTAACTGAAGTTTTCAAAACTTTCAAATCAAGTTCTGCTACTAAATTTTGGCGCCACCTTAAAATCTTGATAAACAAGGTAGCAACAAAGCATCAAGTTCGAGCGGCTTTATCACCTTCGTTATAGTTTCTTATTCAGCTTAGTCTGATCAATAATTTGTTGGTTTTTTTCAAGATAACGATATTTTGCCGATTGAATATACGCTTTTTTAAATAAGAACCTGTAAAGTTTGGCTGAGCCTCGTTCTTAGGTTTTTGCACAATTTGAGCCTCAATTGTTTTTAAGCCGTTCTTATTTTTTAAAGTACTCATAAGAACAACAACAGTAAGAAATAACTCCTAAGATCTCGGAAAAAACGCTTTTTCATAAGAACCCGTAAATTCTGGCCGAAGGTTCGTTGTTCTTTAGTTTTGGATGTGAACTGTTCTTACATTGTTTTAAAATTGTTTTTGTTTCCATCGTGTCAATTACACTCTTATACTCGGCATTGTGCGGCGCAGTTTTCTCTGCTCACTCAGTTTTTCTAACTGCAGAAAGACCTGCAATTTAAATGCCAAAATGAAATGCCAAGATATGTTGTGTTTTTCGATAAAACCTTGCAGTTAAGTTTGCATCTGAAGCCGAGCCTCAATTGTTCTTAGCTTGTTCTTATTTTTTGAGCCTTGCTGTTCTTATAAAAAAGCGTGTATCCAGAAATATGAGAACAAACCGCAATTTATAATAATAACAATAATAATAATAATAATAATAATAATAATAATAATAACAACAGTAATAATAATAATAGTAATAATAATAATGGCTCTATCGTAAGAACTTCCGCAGGGCCTCTTCTAATCAATTACTTCGAACACATATTGCAAGAGAACCAAAATAAGTTGCGAAAAGACAAGCAAAGGTGGAATAGTCTAAAAAATGATAAGATAAAATAGGTTTTTAAAATTACTTTAGAATGCTATTCATAGTTAGGTCTTTAACAATAATTGATATCGCCGTGGGCATTTTTAGGGGGAATCAAGACTTATCAATAACCAATTGGAACGCGAGAAATAGACATACAATGAGTATGGTATTGGGTCTTACCGTTAACACGAAACAAACAAACTTAACGTATTTTACTAAGCTGCCTTTTGCTCGTTGTAAATTATATACCATGTTGTTAAAGAAAAGCGATTACCAACCTATAATGTTTCGCCTTGATCATCGATGGCTTTCTTAATGAATCTTAAGAAATCATGATAGGTTGAAATCGACTCTGGTAAAACCATGCGACAAAATTGTGATACATGCACCTTTACAATTGCTTTCTCTCGCCCACGTTTTATTTGTTCTTTGACACAACCACGATTACATAATTCAGATGCATTGTCACCATCGGAAAAATTACATTTTCTATGGTACAATTTAGTACGTTTTGAAAAAAAAAAATTTAACACCGGTAAAATGCAGTTTTTCCTATTTTTCAGGTACTCCGTTATATCAGGGTATAATGAAGTAAACAGTCCATTTCAAAGATCCTAAGATTCTACAAAGAAACTGAAGCGAAAGGTTGACCTCGCACTGTTAGAGTAGTGAAAATGACAGACAAACTTATAAGTTTCTTTATTGTAATTTTTCCACTTCACTAACTGTGCTAGGTTAATCTTTGCCTCGTTTTCAGGCAGAGGCTTGGTTATCTTGGTGAAATGGGCTATTGTCCAGTCCCTTGGCACTTCGTTATCTCGGGTTTTTTAATGTAATCTGAGCATCATAGGTCACGTGGTTTGTTAAACATTACAATAAGGGTTTGACAAAGCCAAGAACTGGTGTTGTGACTATTTTACAAGAGTTGTAATACTTAGTTTTTGGTGGGGTAACCGGTAACTGGCTTTCAAGAACTTTCTGGGTCTGGAACCTTATTTTCAAAACTCCAAGACTTTCTACGATTTCTATAAAGGCCATGCGAACTCTGAAAAGAACCTTGCCATCCAGGAAGCCTTTGAGAGGTAAGCATGCCGAAAGGAGGCAAATGATAATGAACGAGCGTCACCGAGATGCTCAGGGATAAGTGGAGATCCTCTGAGCGGTGAGTAAACCGAAAGAAGGCAAATGATAGTGAACGAGCAGTACTCAAGGAAATGGCGAATCTTGTAGATGCGAGTATGCCGAAAGAAAACGAGTTATAGTGAACGAGCAGTATCGAGATGTTCAGGGAAATGGAGAACCTCGAATAGGCAAGTAAGCAGAAAGGAGACTCCTGAAAGTGATAGAAATGGTGATAGGACGAAGAACTGGAGAACTTGCTTTTAATCCCCACCCTTTACCCCTACCCAGAGTTTCCTAATTTACTGTATCATTTACAATACATGCATTCACCATAACACTTTCACCAAATTTTTTTTACATAGCTACCACTTTCACCCGTCACACTTGTTTACGTGGGGTAGTACGTACAAATCTCACCTAAAAGTTCTTCAAACGAAACAAAACCATATTGTGAGGATTGTATTTTTC
>JAOBRG010346190.1:0-13963 GCA_027574985.1 Umimayanthus nakama | reverse complement strand
TCCTACACCCCCCCCCCCCCCACTACACATACTTTGTGACCCACCTTAATCCAGCTAAAGTAAAAAGCTAAAGTAAAACAAAAATTATGTGGGTGGGAATAAGAAAAACAAAAACTCGCATTCAAATGCAAGCACAAGTATCGTTTGCACTTTATAAACCAAAAACAAAGTACATACTTTTCGTTCAAACAGAAGTTGGCCTTAGACTTGAAACAAGGCACATAGTCATCTCTTGTTTGGTTTCCTTTAGCATGGATGCTGCTCTCTTATAAATAAGCATTGGAGGCCGATATTGTGAGTAGATATTAAGATAAGTGTGAACCTGCTTAATTCGAACACAAAGGGATCAAGAAAACATCGAAAAAACGCAAGAAAGGACTAATCTTGTAGCCCCTGGGCCTTGAAGTTGAAGAGTTCGAGTGTTGACGTGACCGGATCGCAAAATTCTTCATCTTGTCGTGTTTGGTCTCGAGATATAAATGTAGATCTTTGTATTTCGTTTTACCGTCGTAGATCAACCCAACGAGCATATAACAGGGGTGAAATGGTGTCCATCCACTGACTGAATGAGAAAAACAACTACAGATGAACTTCAAGCCGATATTTGTCTTCCGCCATTTTACAAAACTTGTATGCCAGAACCAGTCCCTCTCGACCACTGGGCGCCATTTTGAAAACATTATATGGCAGAGCCCCCTTCTCATGATCCCCGCGCGCCCTCTTTCCTCACTCTTTCTCTGTCTCCCTCTCTCTCGAAGCCTCTGCGGAGGAGAGAGCACCTTGACCGTTTTTGTGCCCAAAGAAATCGGTTCACCGGGAGTATTTCACTACATTGAAGTTGGAAGCCTGCAGTATTTGAGCAACTTGTAGAGCAGGCTGAGTTGAATAATAAATGTATTTTTAAAACATATTTGCATGTTGGGAAAAGAAATTTATTGCAAAACATAGACATTCTTCATGCTGATGGCAGTAGTTATAACTCAACCATGCACTCTCAAGTTTCATTGGTCTGACGGAGGTGCTTGAGTTGGCATAAATTGTCGTCTGATTTACTCTTTCAGTTGTCAGGTGTTGTCGATCTCGGGAACAAGAGCATGAGTCGCACACGCTATTTAGTTTTAGTTAATTCGCTGTAACGGAACAATCCCAATGAAACACAGGTTAACGGGTTAACTGCGCTAGGTCTCGACGGAGAAACAAATAATTCAATAGTTTTGGTGAATGATACCAACTTATCTCCGGCCACGACTTGACATTTCAGCTCAGCGAATGATTTTGCAAGCAATAAACGCATTTTGCGATACAACGCGTAGCGAAAGGTTATACATGTAGGCATTGCTAGGCAAAACACACTTGGATCGACAGCGCATTTCAGTGCTTCAGTTTTCAATCTCGACTGAGGTTTTAAGGTTATTTTAACTACAATAACCTGCTCAGAGTTTACTTACGTTTTTCTCCCTGTGCTCCTGATATAAACCAAACGCCAAGGAAAAGTAAAGTCAAAGCTAAAGATGCCATGATTCATTGATTGGGGGTAGGAGCGGAATAATTTTCTGGTTCACTTTTTTCGACCGTTACTCGTCGATCACGTGCTGTCACACCTCATGGTCATATGTTTATTTGAATAAGATTTATTAAGAAGTTAGAGACCCCTCAAATATTGTATACGTTTATAGCATTTTACTGTAATAGCAATGATATATTTTATAAGGATTTTTGTGTTTTACATTTGACTACACATTCAGGCTGTGGCTTCCACGTGATTGTTTCAATATACCATCTATCTTCGCTGTTTTGTTTCGATTTCCGGCCACGATAAGCATACCACTGCCCTGCTATGGCGCATGGCCCGCCAAGTGTAAAAAAAACAAAGGCTTGTTTACCTACGATCGTTCACGACCTTACAATCAGTATAATCAGCAGACAGTTCAAGTTTCATCGTCCGTTGCAATATCTCATAATTTAATGTTAAAAGTTTATCAATCTTTTATCCGTTTACTAATATTTTATCAATTTTAGAGATTATTATGACATTTCATTATCAATTTCCCATTTTTGATTTTACTTTATTCCTTAAGGCAAGTACTCCTTTACTGCTTTCCATTTTGTCATCATTATTCTGTATTCCGATTCCATCCTCGGTCCATCATTTCCTTGCTTTCTTGATACAAGTTTATTTAAATCCAGCCCTGACACCGCTGCCGAATATTCGCGATTCTGCTTCAACGCAGAACAAAAATGATTAACATCGGCTGCTGTTTCCGTTCTGAAAAATTTTTTTGTACTCTCCTGCTCAAATCAACAACCAAATTCCTGCTAAAAAAGTGTACGTGAGGAAGTATTTAACTCGACTAGAGACAGATAAAAAAATAGCACTTGGCAACGTTACTGAGAGGAACTAACTCGAAGATGTCTCTTGATGATGTATTGCTTTCAGTTTTTGATTAACCTTTCAAGCGGGTCTTAGCCAAACAAGACATGAATTTGAATAATGTTTTGATGGCAGTTTATATTACTACTTTTTTGAAGCATGTGTTAACAATGCGGCTTGTCGGTATTCACACTTCCCTTGTATTACTTTGACATTGTTTTTAATAAACAAAAACAGAACTTGAGGTGAAACCGATTCTTTAACAATAATCCGTAATGCGTGAGGGCATTACTGGAAAACTGTCGCTTATTCTTTCTCAGACAAAATAATCAAATTCAGTAGTCGCTAAAAATAGTAACCTTAGAGTGCTGAGCATTACTGAAGAGATGGGCGAGGCAGAGGCAGAGCTCATCTCCTTACTGATTTGATCGAATCCCTAATTGTACCACCTTTAAAACATAACAGTGTTTAAATTGTGCTTTAATTTTGTGTTTAGCTTTAATTTTATGCTTGACCGCTGAAACTCCGACTCTATTTTGTGCCAAATTTCAGGTCAATCGCAAGGAATTGCGTCAAAAGTAGAAGGTGGGGAGAGGGGTGGGGGCGATTGACCCCCCCCCCCCAAGGCTTCTTGTAACTAATTTTTCTTCGAGGCTTCGAGGCTTCCAGGTCAAATACTGTCACTCGCGCGTACAAAACTGCTTCCACGCTTAGCAGTAAAAGTAAATATAACAGTAAAAGAACCGACTAGATTGGACGACTTGTAAATTAAATAAGAACACAATATACTTGCACTAAATATAGGGTCTGAATGGGGGAGTCCAAATGTAGGTTGTCGGTTTAAGTTTTTGATTTTTGTTGGTTGTCGGTTATTATTTATTAACGGAGTTATTTGTCACTAATCGGTATGCTTTTTTCGTTTTGTCGGTAGCCAATAGTAGTTTTCGCCTTTGTCACTAGTCGGTTAGCCCCATTCAGACCCTCTAAATACAGACCGAAATATCACGCTAGCAACTCTGCACACACAGTACTTAGAAATTTTTGCTCAATTTTTTGAAATTTATACTTTCTTAGACATGTTGGTGAGGCAATAGAACAGTGTTGATTGTGTATCCAGACAATGTTACAATTCGGAATGACTAAGGAGAGGAGTTCCTCTTTTACTCTTTCCTCACTCCGTTTTATGTTATCGCCTTGTTTTATTATTTTTACTAACTACAAATGTAACATTTGGGACGATCGGGAAGTGTCTCAGTACGTATGATTTTGCGCTTTAGTTTATAAGGAAGTATCTGTTTTCTTTCTCCAGAACTACATCCACCTTGACGCGAACAATGACGAGTTATATGTCAACTTTGTTGTGATCAATGGAAACTGAGAAGTGGAGAAAAAATTGAGTTTGATGGTTGTAACAGTTTACAACTGAATGCTGTGCAGTGTCTTACCGAATCAGGAAGATATTTTAGAGCTATTCACTGCGAATCGAAGAACTTGAAAATTCTCCTTTTTTAATAAAAAAATGTTTCCCTTCACACATTGCTGTTCTGAAAAGGTTTCCGTGTATGACTGAGAAATTGGTTTTAGCGATTATTTGCTCAAGCGGTAAAACAGGAAAGCCTTTATCATAAATTGGCATTAGGATTACCCAAAGTTTACATATCCAGAAATGTTAAATGAAATACGTTTGCTTTGTTCATACTCTCTGAAGTTTAATTAAAACTGGTTTTTGCCTGAATGCCAAAATAATGGTAATTTTGTTTATGTGGATTCTAAAGCATTTCATTGCTAAATAAGGCTGCAAGTTGAAAAAATTGTTAGCGCAGAGACGTTTGGGAGATGAGGGAACGTTTCTTTAGAACTCTTTTCCTTGAACTCCCAAATGGAAACAAACAGTCCTGCATGATCCTTAGGAACAAAAAATGGTGTTATACACTGTAAATTCAATGTCAGAAAATGATTCGAAACTTCGTGTGTTTTGAAGTAACCAAAAGGTAACGATAGTCCTTATTCGAGATTGTCATTTACTAGCTTCAGATTTACGTAACAGTATTAGTAAATACTTGTAATTTAGGTGTTAATTAGTTTCGAACTCCCCGACATACGTACCAGGGCAAAACTATAAGCTCGCTGCTGATACCGACAAAGAAAAGAAGACAGTGGCATTAAATCAATAATTTATGAGTATGGTGTTCAGTTTTAACATGTTTTGAAGATGGCCTGTAGCAGGAATTGCTAAAAGTCTACGTAGGTTTTGGGGACAGCAGTTAGAACAGAAAGTATGTTGAGCATAATTAAGGTACAATGCATTCCCGTTAAGACGATCGCTAACGGGCCGTATTAACTAGGAAAGGGTCAAACTTTGTAACCAAGAGAAGACAATCTTAAGAGAAGGCATATTTCATACACGGGTTTGTACCGATGATAATTTTTAGAATAACAACTATTTTTATATGCAACATGATTGGTTCCTTTTGCACACGTGATACTCGGTCAAGCATTGCAGAAATGATGGAATTGCATTGGAGTGCACCGATGTTTTATAATACGTGAATTAAAAAGAAAATTTATAAACATTAGTCACTCCCGGCACGGTACTCCTGATTTGTAGCTGTGATTGAATGACACTTCGGCACAAGACAGTCACAACTGCTCTCTACTTTCATTTCTATGCTCAAGCTGTTATCTGCTTCATTGCTTGTTCTCACAGCTAGTTGAGTCAAGTAAAAGTAAAAACCAAATATCATTGCTGCAGAAAGATGAACAAGATCAGTCAAGCACACGAATCCCGCCAAAGACTTACTTTTGGTTTTAGAAGGAATCACGCCAAAATATTACTTCGTTGCATTTGGCGTTTTAAAAAAAGTGACCGTTGGAGTATTATTCATAACAAAAGAGGAAACGGGCAAGATTGGGCAAGCCATCCAAGAAAAAAAGCGATATTATATTCCCCCGCATTTTATTCATGAGTTTGTAAGACAAAAGAACTAGTTCCGCATTTTATTTATGAATTGGGAAGACAAAAATAATTAAATTATGCATGCGCCCCATTTTATTCGTGAAATTGGAAAACAAAAGAGCTGGCTCCGCATTTTATTCATGAGTTTGGAAGACAAAAGAGATAACATATTCGTTTGCTCCATTTTATTCATGAGTTTGGAAGCCAATAGAGATG
Organism: Umimayanthus nakama; assembly: GCA_027574985.1. Classification (NCBI taxonomy): domain Eukaryota; kingdom Metazoa; phylum Cnidaria; class Anthozoa; order Zoantharia; family Parazoanthidae; genus Umimayanthus; species Umimayanthus nakama. The sequence continues at coordinate 8,420 of JAOBRG010346190.1, read as the reverse complement.
GCCCCGCATTATATTCATGAGTTATGACGTCACCCTAAGGTAATTTATGCAGGCTCCGCAATGGCTCCGCAAAAAAGGGGACTAATTCGGTCCCTACTATACTACTCATGTTCAATTTATTGCTTCCATTTTTTCTTCTCGAAAATTTTAATTTTTTAATTCCTTACTTATCTAAACTTGAGTGTTACTTAAAAATTTGACAACCAAAGGAGGTCTAAACAAAATCAAGTATTTCAAAATAGTTTTAGGTAATTTTGTCAAAGAAATAGGTCTCATTTAAGAATTGCTGACTGTTGTGCATAACTGTAAATGTCAGCTCGAACAAAGATGAATAGTTGGGTAGGAAGCATATTACTGGACCATAATAATTATCACATTATAAAGTTTTTATTGTGTTAAAAAGTTCGAAACTAAACTTTCAGTGGCAAGTCATTCTATTAAACTATAACTGAATAGAGCATTGTTTCAACTTCTTAACAAGCAATTTAAAAACGCTGCTAATTCATCTCTCTGGACAACTCCCTTAAGTATGAATCTAAGTGTTACAGCAGGAAAAGTTATTTAAAGAGTGATAATAAAAACAGAACACCTTGCGGCAGAAATTGTCGTTTTATGCCGTTCTTTTTTCAGGAGTAGACTGAACACCGATGACTCTATTGAATGTATCAATCTTTGTGTGTCTTGAATTATAGGTGGGCAGCAAACAGCAAGGGGACTGATTTAACTTCCTTTATTACTAAAACATTTGTTACTGTATTTATTTATATATTCATTTAAATTTCTAATTATTATTTATTAAAAACTTTTGTATTATAATTAATTGCTGCCTGCGAAGCGAGCAGCGACATATTTCAGATGGCCTCCCTGTGGTCTCACTCGCAATGCCTTGTGGGCTCACTCGCAAATGCCAGAAAGGATTTAGATTTTTTGGGTGGTACGTATGTATGTATGAACTTGTAGCGGAGCCTCGCATTCGTGTTTCATGGCGTTCACATGGTGTGTAGTGTAAAAAGTAGATGAAACAAAGACTTGCATATCAGAAGTGTTTATATTAGATTAAGCACTATAAACACAGAGGAAAAACAAGCTGTACCAAAAATTATTAATTGCCTTAGTTAGCATTTGGCGATCGATCTGCAATGCAGTTTGAGTATAAAATCGCCGTTAAACTTGAAGATAAACTCGAATGCTGGCAGCCATTCAATTGCGAGACATCAAAGCACAAAACGATGAGCAGTGCAAAGTTGCATGGAGTCGAAAACTTTAGGAACTTTTTTGTACATCGATTAAGGAAATGCTTCCGCCAAACAGTACAGATAATTTCCGGCGCTCGCTGCTCCTTGGAAACCTATATCGAACGATGGTTCGGTCGGGTGAGTCGCCAAGAGTTGTTTACATCCGTGCAGTCATATTTATAATTATATGTTTGTCAGAAGTCAAACTACAACATAGGTTTCTCGGCTTTTTTCACAAACTCTTAACCTTAAGACTTAACCTTGGCTCATAGCTACTATTTATAATTTTTAGGCCTTTTTGCACTACTCGGTCTACAGTACTTGTTAACTTTCTTTGTTTATAGTTTTAAATAGTAAGCAACAGTGAAGAAACCAGTCGAAATCAGTGAAGACCAGAACAAAACCAAAGTTTAATTTAGTTTGTAAATATTTACCAAATTTTAGTTAAGTGATACTGAGATCAGAAGCTTTTGTGATTTGTCTGACTTTATTTTACCGAGAAATTTATGTGTTGAAATCTGAAAACGAATGAACAGTAAACAAGTATATTTTCCTCTTTATAGTTTAGTTAAGCTAACACACCTGTACAGATAGCTGTGCCAGTTTGGCTTCTTTCCATAAGTGAGACTGTTAATGATATCTGCTTCTTTAGGCTTTTTTATACGCTGTTCCTTTCGCTTACTTAATTTTGAAACTTCTAAAAAATGTCACCTATGGTTTAAAAATGCAATAAAGATAGTGATTAAGAAGATATGTGGAGTAGGTTTACGGTATGTTCTTAAATGTATCTGTATTATTAAAAAGGCATGGGGTTGAGGGTATGGTAGACAAATAGTGCCCGAGGGTTCAGGTTAATGTAACGTTATTGACACTGAACTAAAATTAGTTCTTCTTTTGGCAAATCTGTGTGTGGATGAAGAAAGGAGTAAAAGTCATTACCGTTGGTAGGTTTGATGAAAGAAAACCAAAACCGATCTACATTTTTACCTTTGCTGGATTGATTGAATTTATTATGTACCTAAAATGAGTTGTTTATCACAATCGGTATACATACTGTATAACATGCATATTTTCCTTTTATTATAGCTGCTCGCAGCACTCTCATAACCCTTGGTTACTTCTAGTACTAACAGTTAAACAATAATATTTCTGCATCACAAAATCTAGCAAACTGTATTACCAGACACTGTTTTTAAGAATCCTTGGGGGCACCTATCTGATCATCGCATTAAAATATTTATATATAAAAATAGCCGAAAAACATAAGTGACATCGTAAGAGTCATTTAGATAACTGTATGGATCATCTGAAAATATAGTATCAAATAAATATTTAACTAATACGCGTGTTCGTGGTAAGCGCAGTCGGTAAAATCTCCGATTGCCAACCAAGAGATTTCGGGTTCAATGTTCAGAAAGGTTGCACTTTGAGCCTGAGAGTACTACAATAAAGTTTGGTTTGGGGTGTGCCGCTCAGTTCTCGAAAGTCCTACCCGTTAGTTACATGAGTAAATTTTGCAATTTTTTTATACCGGGGTACACTTTCAATCTTTTGATATTACAATTTTTGTCCGCTTGGCAGCAATCACACCAATTCAAACTGGAGTACCCCTCAGGACTTTGAGTGACCTTCTTTCGCTACTCTGTCCGTTGACAGCTGGGTAAAATAAATTGTTTTTCTAGTCTCTCAACGTTCTACTGGGAGTGGGGGGCGGCTAAGATATTCCACACACTTCTTGAAAGGCATAGGCGATTGTGAGAGCAACAAAATAATTTTGTAGTTTTTCGTTTTTGAAACAAACAATAACGCACCAAAAAGGCAAATGTCCTTGTTTTCAGAGGATTTCCAAAGTTTTTGAGCAAGGCCAAGTTAATTTTTCCTACAATAACTTTTTAGACAGCTGCAATCTGTGTTCGATAACCTTACTGCCCATTTACCGTACTAACTACCTGACAGTTTTAGATATTGCAGCAGTGTTTTCGAACAGCTTGCGATTAGGTCTTTTGGAAAACACAATTCTTATTTTTTTTTAAGATCGGGTTGCAAGGATTTTGTTTTGTTGATCAGTATACATAAAAACGACATCCTTGAAAAGCAGGCGTTTCATTAAATTTTACTTAGATAGATAGATATTTAGATATTAACCCTCGGAAGTCCAAGCCATTTACTGTTACAAGTTGGCCCAAGGGGGGGGTTACCAATAGGAACAGAAGATTGCAGAAGAGTTCTGTAGTTTGCATGCTCTTCACTTTAAGAATAAGAGAACTAGTGATAGCTTTCTCTGCTTTTTTTCTAACTTCGAAATCCTTACTAGCTTTCTTCCTACCCCACAGAGTGCAGCATACAGGTGTTGGCGATACTGTGACCCCAGCAGTCCCAAATCAGGAGAGTGGTGCTGGACCGACACACCATGCTGGCAAACCTTGGGCATTATAAAAGCGTATTGCCCGTACTCCGTCCTATCCATGCCCTGCAGTGGATCCTGTGGCGAGTAACAAACGATTTTGAAACACAACACCATTTGTTCCCCTTTAATAATTAGGGAGCGAAGTCGGCTTGTAATTGTTTTAAAAGTATAAATGGAATTCAAGGTTGGAAATAAAGAGTTTACTAGTTTGAGTAGCAGAGTACGAGGAGTGCTGATGACGTGTGATGAAACAAGTTTTTAGAGTAAGATTTTGAGGCGAAAGTAGAACGGTTAACCGACAGAAATGCACACCGACTGAAGGTGTTTAATTTGATTAATGCTGGCTGAAATATAAATGGCTCTTGCAATAAATTTCGAACAGATGGGTGGATGGATGGAAATAAACGGGTTTTTTTTGGATCGATTGCGTTTATTCCTGTGTAATTGTGCCTGTAGTCCCTATTTTTTTATCTTAGGCGGTGTAAGCGTTAACACACTGCCACAATATTGTTTCATGGTTATATTTCAGTTGGGGTTCCCTGTTACTTGTTTATACTTTTTCGCAAGCTTAAGACTGTTCATGGAAAATGCGTAAGACAAATAGGGGGTAGAGTCAGCCAATCAGCCTTCTCCCCTCTACTTTTAACACCACTCATCAGATTGACTTGCTACTTGGCATATATAATGAGCTTCCCTTTTACTTTCAAATAAGTGAAAGCATGCAGTTGTCATACTTGAACTCCATGACAACCCTAACTTCATAATTTTATTCAAATTCGAATGAATTACTGGAAATGGTGAGAAAACAGTATTTAGCAATCTGAATCTACAAAGTTGTTAAATCCACTGTAAATTTATCAGTATTTGCGCTCATTTTATGATGACATCATCACCACTTAATTAGCGTCAATAGATGTGTTAACAAACATAAAACACTTGGACAAAAACTTTTGGTAATCGGTCAAGCAGCAAAATATTAAGCCAAAAATATCGAGGGGTTGTCGATAGGGTTAAGATTCGGAATTCCACGGGGGTGTACCAAAATTGGCGAGAAATTTTCGACTCCCGCCCCCACCCGCCCCCAACCTCCCTTTCAGCCCCGACGCCTTAAATTACTCTAGTTTTGTATATTCAAGCTTTTACTTAGCAACTTATCTCTGAACTGGATATGCTTTGCCTGAAGTGGTTGAAAATCACTCATTCCTTTTCTTTGTTTTAATCGGAAGGATATCGAACTTAGTCCTTATATTAACTTATTTGCAGTTGTTTAGCAGGCACTAATAGTACGGCATAACAGAACATTAACTATATCAAGAAGCATTTGCAGCAAAAAGCAAATCAGTAAAACAGTTTGTAAGGCTTTGCGATGTTTGCGATGTTTCTCTGTTCATGGTTTTCACAAACTGTGACATAAAAAGGTGACTTTATCCATCACACTAAATTCATTTCTTGTATTTAATATGAAAAGTATTACATAAATATTAAACAGAGCTTGCATTTTCTTCAGCAGCCAGTTAATTGCCTCCACAATAACTTTACGTTCCTCAAGCATAAATTATCAGTGGCCAAATAGAACTTTAGCTATCCTAACGACTGATTTTTAGATTAGGTCCCATTTAAAGTTGTAACACGTTTTAGAAATTCGTCTTAGTATAAAACCTTAGCATGGGAAAACAAATGGGTGGACATTTTTAAAAAGTTAAGAAAATTTTAAATATCTTAGAAATTAAAAACAGCAAGCATTCACGTTGCGGTCGCTTGTCCAAAAAAAAATCAGTTTGTTTTGTTCTTTGTTTTATGTTCTCAGCTGGTTGTACTATATATGTTTTGTTGAATCAGAAATGTTGACAGAAACTCGCAGGGAACACACAACAAACACAACGATTCTTTGGCAGCTCAGCTGCCCGTACTTGTGAAAGAAGTCTGAACAGTTTAAACAGTGAGCTGGAACAGATGGCTGACAAAAGCATTCCCCACTTGTTCATTTTCAAGCTTCTACCTGCACATTTCGAATTCCTCTTTTAACAAAGATGAAGTTATTTGTGCCTTTCTGTTTTCTAGCAGTCGCTTTAGCAAACCCTGAAGGTAGGTTTGTCAAAGATTCGTTATTTTAAACGTTGGTAGTTTGGATGTTCTAGATTACTCCAAGCATGTACAGACTCGCTTGGTTTAATTTGTTTGTACTCGAAACTTTGGCAGCTTACACGATTCTTTTTTTAATAAGAATCCACAAGTTGCTTGAAGTTGTTCTTTTTTTAATATTTTAAACAGTGAATTAGTTCCTCGGAACAACACATGTAAAACGGCGCTAAGAAATCTGTTTGCTTTCTTTCATCCAGCGAACGTGACGAGCTTACTTATCACTCTTCCAGCGCCTGATAAATACGCTAAACCAAAGTGTTTTTTCCACGTACATCTCAACCAAGACGTAGAAATTAACAGACTACCTCTATCTTTCCGAATGCTTTGAAGTAAATGTTTCTGGATGTATAACAAAACAATTATTCCACTCGCACTTGTCTTAATGAGTTGGTAGCCAACTCGATGCTCCGCGGCTCATTGGCTATCAGCTCATGTACGACTCGAGCTCGTGGAATAAATGTTAGCTATACATCCAGAAACGTTAACTACAAAGCATTCGCGAAGGTCCTGTATTCGAAATCACAATCCGGGGAAGATAGAGGTAGTCTATTAATTTCTACGTCTTAGTTTACATTAAATTTCTATTCAGAGTTTGAGTTCTAAACATGACCCTAGTTTCTGCAAACATGCTTAGCACGTTGAAAAGCAAGATTGTTTACTTGACACAGAGAACAGGAACGTTGACGATCCGATGTTGAGGGAAGGAGACATAAGGATGACTGGCAAGCAGCTTTACGGCCGCGGAGCAACTGCGCACACTCTGTGGCCTGGAGGAGTGCTCGTCTATGAGATCTCGCCTTATTTAGGTAACACAAATTTTCCTCAAAACTTAGCGTACCTATATCACCAAGGCAAAGACCTTCTTAAAACGCATTCTTAAAGCGTATCAATTAAACTTACTTTTCGATAACTTGTCCTAACTACATTTACTGTTTAATATAGTTAGCACTTATATTTTTTTCCTGAATAGTTAAGTATGTTCTACTAGTCGGTTACTTGTATTTTGTACCAATTGATAAAATGTTTCTTTTTTAACCTAGATTTTTTGTAAGCTTTTAGTCATTTTATAATTGTAAGGGCATTGACGCTAACACTGAACTAATTCTTAAAATTTTGCGCGATATTGTTTTCATTTTTCTATCATTATAGCCAATCCGAATGTGTTTCAATTTAGAAGTTCACGGCTATTTCTTTCACCTATAACTAACCTTTAGGATCACGTTCCTCCAAACTGATGAGTTGCATCGTTTAAGCTGCACCTTAAACGTACGTAATGCATATAAAATATAGTTACTCTGTTACAGTAAGTTGAAATCTTTGTCTTGAAATATTATATCAAACTTGATCTTAACATTACAGGTCTTGAAATAAATAATCAAACTTGATTTATCAAGACATTGTTTTTACCAAAAGCTCAATTCCCGACGGCTGTAAAAACAATCAAAGATGCTATGAATGAATGGGAAAAAACAAATTGCATCAAATTCAAAGAGAGGACAACAGAAGATGATTACGTCTACATCAGATGGGGAGAGAGGTAAGGATCGATCGTGAGCTTGAAGTTTGCACAAGCGGCACATGAGTTACGACAATAGCACTAACTGCATGCATGTGCTACAAAAAATACCTTCAAAACGTTTTCTACAAATCGTGTATCTTTAGCTTTAACCTTATGAGCGACAGTACTTTTGCATTCCTCGTCGCTCTGCGATTGCTAAACGGATCCCAACAGGAAGGAGAAAAAGATTGATCACATTTAAATAATAGTAATAACAATATTAATAACAATAATAATAATAAAAAAAATAAAAGTAGCAATAGTACTAGTAATATCAGTAAAATTGGTAATATTTCTACACTTACAATTGCTATTAGCATATACAAACTCGGTGACGTTGGTAATTTCAAGCAATCTGATTGGTTCGCTATCTCTGACTAATGGACGTCGTTCACCTCCCGGGAGGTGAATAATGAAACAATGGCCGGCGTAAGCTCTCGTTTTGCCGACGTGACCGAGAACGGGGTTCTGCAAATGCAAGTTATTACAATTCCTAACAATACAAAAAAACTACGAAAGTACGGATTCAATTTCTATTTCAAATAAAATACAACTGCTTTCATGGAACTACTTCAAAGTACTTAGAACTTCAACAAAAGTTTTGTCCGGTCAGCTTTAACAGATAATGTTGAGGATCGCCAATTTTTAAAAAAAATTTCGAAGCTCGTTTGCAGAGCCACAATTTTTGTGCTAACTATAAGTTTCGTGCATAAATTACGCGTGAGAATGAGGCAGCCAACTGTGCAGTGAGCGCATGCCCTTTACTGTAGATACGTTGGGAGAAATTAAAAGAGATCAAACTGAAATTTCCTGCTTACTTGTCTCGAATGTGTTGTGTTGTCACCGACTGAATAGTGGCTTTTGAATATTCACCTTCATGCTTCGCCGCTTGTTGGTCAATATTCTGCTACTATTCACCTCGATTTCAGAGAATAATTGTTAATAATAATAATAATAATAATGATAATAATAATAATAATAATAATAATAATAATAATAAAAATAATAATATTTTAACAGGAAAGCTCCACTCACTAGGGGTGATTTTCAGGGAGGTCCTGTGTATAAAATATATAAC